>JADLZK010002088.1:0-67631 GCA_015847255.1 Hyparrhenia diplandra
AAGCTGCAGCTAAGTATAAACCCATTTTAATTTGGTCCAGATCAATTCGCAAAGCAAGTGTAGCGAATCAAATATTCTCTTTATTTATGATCTAGCACACAAGCTTTTACCAGACTAGCGCTTGTTAATATTACAACCATTAAGCTAACTGCTATCCGTAAAGGCCTTACCTTAATATCATTCTTGATTAAGCTAAATGTGCTCGCATGCAGTTAACAATGATTACTTTGTCTGGAGGTGAAATTACTTTCGAGTTTTCAGGTATGCCCTGCAAAACAGCTAGACTAACCCAATATTTATTCGAGCAAGTCAGGCTCGGCAAAAGCATCTTTCTTCGCCTAGTTTTTTCTCCAAGGGTGCTGACTCCAGCGAAGGATCACCACAATATCTTGGTCATATGGTTTATTTCTGTTAATCCTGCATTTTAACTTTCTCAGCAATACTCAATCCCACACCATTCGTGACCAAAGGGTAAGTGTCTGGTCATTCACTCACATAGTGGAAATACATATACATCCACTTGTGCGTGTATTATTATAAAATACACACAAGTAGCTCCGGCTTTCTATCTAAAAAACCTTCATGTCTACGTTTCGCACAAAATCTCTGCATCTTCCTTTCTTGCATTCAACAACCTTACTCACGCCTTCTAACTACTATAACTTTTTTATTATTTTTAAGATAAGCCAAGCTTCATTATTTGTTATATACTTATACGCATGTTTTATGTTTTGCTCTTAGTCTAGACAGGCACCCAATGTACGGAAGTGGCCAAGCTTTATTCGCTTAAGCCTGCACCCGAAGTCTTCAGCTGGCATCATCTTCAGGATACATTTATCTTTGAAATTGTTTCTTCTACCAAAACAAGCAACTCCGGAGAAAACTACGCCACTAAGGATTAGACAAAAAATTGTTTATTTGAATAATTTATTTGCATATCGCTACAATTTGCAGAAAACGCATAATTATTTATCTCGAGCAAATTGTGCCTTGTGAGGATTCAAAAGCCTAAGAGCTCAACACTTCTCTGACCCTCTGAGCGAGGGCGAAGCAAATGAAAACATAAGTGCTTAAGCCCTCGATCCTCCAAAAGCGTGAGGGCTTAAAACTTTGACCCAAAGAAGGGACGAAGCAAGCGAAAACTGGGGCTCAAGACTTCGACCCTACGAAAATATGAGGAGGGCGAAGCAAACAAAGCCTGAAGGCTCAAGGCTTCAACCCTCCAAATAGATGAGAGAGCCTTCGTCCCTCGAATAGATGAGAGGGCGAAGCATAGGATAACCTAAGTCATGCTGAGGGGCTGGCATCTAAGCCCCAATCCAATACTATGACATTCCAAAGATACACAAAAACAAAGCTAAATAAAAGTACTTTCCCGTTATTGTTATGCGAATGCATCCATTGTATACATCACGACATCCGTCCAAAACATCTATGCATAGCATGAGCACTGTCGTTTGAGCTGAAAAGGGCACCTCATCGTCGTAAGACCCCGATATTGGCAAAAATGTACTCAATGAGATCAATCAGTCAGCATCCGCAGATTGTCGCATGCATCCCTTATGATCTCTACTATGTAGACAACGACACCAAAAAAGAAATCAGTAACCCTAGGTGTCACTAGTGCTGGCGAAATGATGATCCATGTCGAGAGTTCACTTCTACACTCCTGAATTTGCCTGAGTTGCTTCTGCAAAAAGATACAACACGTGCATCCAGAAAGGATATTCAAGGTGAAAAATATTTCGCCTTATAATATATATGCTTTTGGAAGAATATATTGAGGATATCGTATATCTAATAATATGACAAACAGTGAAGCCTTGCTTCCCATATAAAATAATATTAGGTGAATAAACGAGAGAGCTTAAAAGTGATAAAGCGTTGTTCCATCTAAAAAGGTAAAAACTGGAAGTAACCGACAATACTTATCTTGAGCTGTGCTGCACACCAACACTCTGAGTATGTGTCATTTAGGTGAAGGCGCAAGCGAATGCAAAGTCTTTAGCACTGAAGCGTTCCTTCTTTTATTATCCTCGGAAGTAGAATTCTTATACTCATTTTTGGCTTTGTCTGCTAAATAACTTTGATGAATATGTTCTGAATTGAACTGAGCGAAATGCTATTAGAGATATAAAGTCAATTTTAAAGCGAAGATATAAAAGATCTCTCGATAAAAAAATATAGCGAAAATGAAAGGAATGAAGCTTGTTGGCAGCGCTATACGCCCAAAGAGCTCTGGTTCGAAAGACAAAAAACTTGGCATAGCCTTTCAGCGGATTTTACTCTGCCGCTGTGCTGGCCAGAGGCGAAGTTGGCCTCGCAGCATCTAGAAGCGGGTGACATCTTCGCACGAACTAAGCCTTGTCACTGATGACAAACCACGCAAATATCCCTTCACTCTAGCAAATGAATATTCGCTTTTAGTGAATGAGCATTCGTCCAGCTCGACTGAATGTTCCTCCTGGTGATGAAAACACTTTCACTATAGCGAATGTATATTCATTTTCGATCGCGCTCGGAAACTCTCTTCTGGGGGCGGCTGCTTCCGGCTGTAACAAGGCGAAACGGGGTATCAAGTCCCTTGCCTTCGCTAGAAAGAACGACGAAATATCTTTGGACGAATGACCCACCACCACTGACCACTCTGTAGCTCAGAGAGAAAAGGCGGCGCTGCAGCTAGAGGCGTGACTTTGCGAGTTTGCTGGGAAAGGTCGCATGCACGACTTCGAAAACAAAATTGACTCCACTCGCGTCTTGTTCTGCCTTCGCATAATCGTCAAAGCTTGAGTGGCTCGTTCGCCCGAGGGATGCCCTGCTGGAGCGGTGCCGATGTTGTCGATGGCAGTTTACCGACGCTGCGCTCTGGAAGCTCGCTGGGACTTCCCTTTCAGAAACTGAGCTGCCAAAGTGGTTAAGCTGCTAAGAAAAATACAATAGCGCCGAGGGGCTCATTTTTCGCCACTTTTGCCCCTCGCCTCAAAAAGTTTGGGGAGTTGGCGAGAGAAATACTATAATAGTGCCGAGGGGCACGTTTTTCACCACTTTTCGCCCCTCGCCTCAAAAGTTTGGGGAGTTGGCGCAGAAATACTATAATAGTGCCGAGGGGCACGTTTTCACCACTCTTCGCCGTTCGCCTCAAAAGTTTGGGGGAGTTGGGCGCCAGATAATATATTTGCCAAGGGGCCCGTTTTTCGCCACTCTTCGCTGCAAGAAGTTTGGGGAGTTGGCGTCAAAATAGTATAAAGGCGCCGAGAAGCTTGTTTCGCCTTTCGTTCGTCCTGACGCCTCAAAAGATAAGAAAGGCTGGTGGCGAGGCATCATAAAATCAGAAGGGGCTCTCTTCGCCTTTACGTAATAAAATATACATAATATATAATGAAAACATATATATATAATAGTAACAATAATAATAACAACAATAAATAATAATAAACTATAATAAAAATGAGCCTCATATGTTCAGCGATCTGGACGGCCTTCTCCGAGCGTCGATTTTGGCGCTTTTCGCCAATGATTCGACATCGATATGTCATCCTCGGCATCCTCAACTCCTCGCCGCCATCTTTGAAAGAGTATTACAGGCGCCGGCCAAGGGAGTTGGCGCAGAGCACATTGGACAAGCAATCCGCCCGATAATAGAAACCTTGCCCGACGCCCGTAAGGAAAGATCGAAGCGTGCCATAATCATACGACAACTTCGACAACACCAACCGCTACGTCGCCACAATTGTGTTGCGGAGCAAGCTACCAGGGACATGACCAGGAGCCATTGAAGACTAGCTGAAAACAAGTTGAAGACTACAGAGAAACGAAGCAACAGCCCTGAAGCTATTCACGCAAAGACGAAAAGGGTGTACCAGGATCTAAATTGGGACCGCCACACTTTGTATTCAGCTTTTGAATTTTTGTACCTTCGCCCAAATTCAAATAGTTTTTTTTTTTTTTTTTGAGATGCCTCTTATCTAGGTACAGCTGTAGTATCTGTTCGTACAAACTCACACCACTACACACGCACACCCCACACACACTACCCGTGTACAAGCAGACCTATAACTACACTCGAGACTAGAAGATCGCGTCCATCCCGAAATCACGGAATCACTGACTCCAGAGCGGCGAGGTGCGCCGTATTCCCGTTGAGCGAACCACGCGAAGAGGCAAACGCCGGATGATCCGGCGAAGGATGGATGGGAACCTCACTGTTTCGGTAGGCAATCGTGGGTTGAGCGAGGCTCGAACCCACGATCGGCCGCTCCACCATCCGGAGGCGTAGCCAAACGAGCTAGCGCCGTTCTCGTTCGCCCAAATTCAAATAGCCGAGGGGCTACTATTGGTGGTGTATCATATGTTGGTAACTCCCCCTTGAAGTTGGACATATGCCGTTTAGGCCCATTTGTAGCCTATAGTGGCATTCTTGTAATTACCAGCCATATTGTGGGCAATAAAGAGAGCAGTCCCCTCCCACCTTCCCTATAAAAGGGGAGAGGGAGGAAGAAAGTGGGGGGAGGGGACCTGTCGGCTCCCCATCTTTGGTTATCATTTTGTCATTGTGATTTCGGTTGTCATTTCGTCATTGAGACTTCGGTTATCATTTCGTCACTGTGATTTCGGTTGTCATTTCGTTAGTGAGACTTCGGTTGTCACTTCATCACCGCGACTTCGTCCATCACTTCATCAACGTGCATTATTCATTCATTCTATCTTTTCGTTATTATGACTCGGTTCGTTTCTAGTGACTTCGAGGGGTCCTAAGGAAAGGGCTAGAACAACACCTCTCATCTAGATCCGGGCGCCGGTTGGTGGAGATAACGACGGCCGGTGGAGCTGCCGCAGGTGGAGGTGCCCTGCGTTTGGAGCCCACTGAGTGGATGGGGAGCGACGGCGGTGGCGGGGGGGGGGAGGAAGCGAGTGGCGGCCAGCGGAAGGGGACGAGCCCGTGGCTGCACTGGGCGGGCGGGCGTAGGGAGTGGAAGCGAAAAGATAAGATAGGGTTAGGACTTCGTGGATGCGGATATTTGTTTCTTTGGCGGGCCCCGGTTCACGATGGTTTTGACTCGACGGCGGCAACTACACAACCGGGAGAGAAAATAGGATGTTTCCTGTCGGTTTTACTCGCTGACAGAACTACATCTAATCACATGTCGGTTTCGAAAAACAAATCGGAATATTTACAACCGTCGAGAATTATCCGGAGTCCGGTAGTGTATGGGCATCTGGTGGTTGAACAGTCACCATCGGCAACAACGCCTCCTGTTGGTGGGCCCCATTTCCTAACAAGAAGGTTTTGTGGGATATGATTGTTCATATACATGCTGTATCCACTAGAGACTTTTTTGAGAAATATATCAAGTCAGAGACTTAATAGACAAGGTTTCAACCCTTGCAACATAAAATCAACTCTTTTTTTGTGAATCTGCAACATAAATCAATTGAGCTACACTGAGTTTACATGGGCCACAAACTTTGACTCCTCGTCACTCTCTTTTTCATTGGGCTAACTCACCACTATTTCTTGTTGGGCTCCCACTAATAGATGCCCCTCCGCATCACCACCCTCCACTACAACCACCATTAGTGCCTCATGCAACCTCAAACCTTGATCATCAACAAATCATTCCTCACCACAGTGGATGGCGCCTCTGCCGCCTCACCATCTTGGTGGTTACTTGCCACTATCTTGTTCATATTTCTTTTGTTTATTATATTTTCATTGCAGTCCCTATTTTATTTTGCAATTATTTACGACGCTTACGTGACCACTCTTTAAGTGGTCCTAAAACAAATACCACCACTTTGTTCACATTTTTATTTGATTTTCTCATTTATATAGGTTGCATAGTTATGAAGTACATTCATGTTGTTTCTTGACCCCTTTACCCATTAGTTGTCCTGCATCTGAACCGAAATCTTTAGGTTCTGTTCTTTCAAAAATCAAACCTTGATTTGCTCGAAAAAAAAATTGTTCTCTGTGTTGTTATTGAAGTAGTAGATGTTTTCTAGTTTAAGATAGCAATTGTTATAGTGTCTATGGGGACCTTATATCTATTTGGATCGAGGAAAAACCACAAACAGCCACCTACAACACAACCAAGGCGGCGCTCTTGTTGCCCCTATGGGCAGCTCAGAGAACCAACCTTTAGCTCTGTCGGCTCCTCACAGTGGTGAGGACGGCAACGCGCAGGCCTTCTTCTCATTTCTTTGTTGTGCTCTTGCGATGGCAATTGTCTCAACCATTAGGCTAGGCCACACTTCGTTGACGAAGCTCACCATACTAGCTGCGGTAGGAAATAGAGCTAGAGCCTATAGAAGAGCCGCCTGAAAGCATCGGGAGCCTGAGTGTGAGGTAGAGGATTGTGTGTTGTTCGATGCCTTGGAAGGGTGCCCCTGTGGCTGCCCTTATATAGAGTTCGGGCCGGGGGGCACATATAGAGGTGATCCTAGCTAACTTGGCTTGCAAGCAATGCCATCTTGTGGTGCACGTCGGGCGTCGCCATCGTCCGCGATGTTGCGTTGCGTGTCGCGGCATGAAGTGGCATTGCCTACAGTGCCGATCATGGCAACGTGGTCTTCGCCATCGAATCTTCCGATCTCCGGGTCGTCGCATAAGAATTGGTAGCCAGCCCAGAGTTTGCCGATTGACTCGCCGCTTTGCGGAGACTATGGCCACGTTCCCTTGCATTGGGGTCATGGCCTTCGTTGGCTTGAGCGGCCTCCGTCATGGTTCCCATCCCGCAATGGGTGGGATCGTATACGCGTCTCGTCGAGCCGCATTTGGGACGGCGGTTCACGCACGCCATCACGGCTGGGCGGTGTTGTCTTTCCTCGCTTTGTGGCGGGGATGGCATCGACCGGACAGGTGCTGTCCCCCTCGGTCCTTACGGTCAGTGCGGCGATGCCTGTTCCTATCAGAGCATGCGCGCTTGGTGGGACTTGGTCCCCTTTCGTCACCCCAAAGGTCATGATGGAGAGGTCGTTGACTACTGCCTTGGCACGTGGCTAAGGCAGAGGGAGAGGTCGATCGTGGCAGACCCGGCCTCGGCGTTGGGCCTGGCCCGTAGTACAACTAGGCCTCGGTTGCTTGGGCTTATACTGGTTGGCGTACTTTCGGCTTGCTGACTTATCGATGCCCTGAGATACCCGGGTATCATGACCCCGACACTAGGCTTCCCTAGGATGGCCATGGCCAAACTTGCTCGATGGCTAGCCAGATTGGGTGCCAGCGCCATTCGTCATGGTGGAGGCAACCTGAGCTACGAGCGATGCACGATAATCTTCTTGGGTCATTAGTGGGGTGGCGGCCGACGACTTGTCTTTGCTTGGTGCCGGTGGATCAGTCGTTTCCACAATTCCACGTCCAAATCTACAGGTGCGGAGGTGGCATGGCTATGGCCGCGAGGAGGCACTGAGTTGGCGGTGAAAGTGGCGTGGTTGCGACAGTGACTGCATGGAGATGGCACGGTGGCGGAGCGTAGGCCACGTGTGGGGGCATGGAGGCCGCATGTGGGAAGCGCTGTGGCAATGCAACGACAACATGTGTGTGTTGGGTGGTGATGTGATGCACTAAATGCAGTGTAATGGTGCTCGTTGTGGTATGGCCGGCTTGGTGGTTACGGTGCCTATCTTTGCAAGCCGAAGTTAAGGAGCTACATGAGAGGTGGGAGGCTTGGTAGTGAAAGCCAGTGGTGGTGGTGATAATGCGCTACTGCAATCGGTGGTTTTCCAGCAATGGTCCAACTTGGCTAGATGCATGTCTTCTTCGGGTTCTCTATCTCCTCCATGTGCTGCTTCTTGTGTCATGAGATGCACTATCTTGGCCAACGGGGTTATAGGATGGTTGAGGTCAGGGCAAAAGCCTTGACGACAACTCCTCCTGTGCTTCCTTCTTGAGGCGTCCACTAAGTTGTACCCTGCTAGTTTTCTCTGGGTGAAAACACTAGGGCCCATTTGTGGGTCGGTGACGAGGCCTCATTTGTGTCTCTTCTTGAAGGTATTGTTGTGGAAATCTGGCGTCATGCGCCCTTTTTGACCGATGATGGCAACCGTTTGTGGCCTTTGGGAAGTTAGAGTTGTTGTATCGAGGTGTCGATGAGCTCGACGATGATGACTTGCAGCCATGTTTGGTTGTGCCAGTAGTCGGTAAGGAAAACCTTGCAGACTTGTTCTTGGGTGATAACTTGGTGTTTTGACGAGGCTGCCTCATAGCTTGGGATCTCAAAGCTTGTAGCAACAATAGCACTTGAGGAGCTTTGTCACGTGTTAGTCGTTATTGGTAGTACTGCAGGGTGTACTTTGTAAGTAGCGGTTGTACAGTTTTTAGGCCTAGTTTTCCTCGTAAACTAGATCAAATCTCTTCTTATTGATATATGTTGGAACAATATGTTCTCGGATCTTTCAAAAAAGAAGTCAACAATGGAAGTTTGGAACAAGGAAAACAGAGCAGTAGACCCTAGTGGTCTGAACCAACAATGGAATTTGACTTAGGAAAAAAAAGGACTGTATTCTGAAACAGCAAAAAGAATTTGCCAAAAAGCAGAGCGCTAGTGTAGGACCGGAGTAATCAAGAGCCATACCTGCGAAGCACATTCTGCCACAGGAAATTCCTAACGTAAATAATTTGAAACCCTATAACCAAACTCCACTCCATCTGATGAACGATGAGGTATTCAACCTCACATGAGAAAGAAAAATTTGTAACGCATAGAGGGCCTATTTGGTTGGTGACACGGATGACTTGCTTGCAAAAAGTGTTGCTGAGAGTTCGCAAATTTGATGAAATCTGCTTTTGGCCAGGCAAGTAGAGAAAAGGTCCGTTTGGTTGGAAGCCTGTGCCTGAGAAGTTTAATAAAAAGAGGGGATATGTTTTCTTGTATATATAATCTTACTAAATATCATTTCAGTAATAATAAACACAACTGGTAGAGAGAGAAAACAAGCAAGTGCTTTTATGAATCAACAAATAATAAAAAAAAAAAAAATAAAATATAATGTCTCTCATTTAATATAGTGTACCAATAAACAATGCATCTTTAACTATATGAGTTTTCTCAATAAATTAAAATAGAATTAGAATTGTTTCTAATCAAACATCTTTAACTATATCCAATAACTAATTAGCTTTTATTTCAGATTAGTAAGATAATAAAATAAAAATAAATAATTATTCATATTAAATTGAATCAATAATGGTATACGTTTGTGCCATAATAAAATAGCTAATATACGTCAGCCTTATTTAAGTAGCTTAAAATTAAAATAGCTAAAGCAATCATGCCGTTCACTGGAGTAGTACTAGTCCAGGCAAAGAAGCAGCAGCAGCCAGGCGACCGTTTTTTCTGTGCCTGAGTCCAGCCGACGATGCCTGGGGCAGGCAACCCACCAGGTCTGCAACCAAACGACATCCAGTCAGCTCCAGGCGAGGCAAAATCTCCCAGGGTTCAAACCAAACAAGCCCAGATTCAATTGAAAACTGCAATGACATCTGACCTTTTCCACTTCTATATGCTACTGTAGATTCACTTAAAGAAGAAAGTGTAACATAAAAAGAACAGGTCTGATGGTAAAACAATTATATGCTACTATAGATTCTTGATACATCTACAGAAAACGGCAAAGCACCTTGAGCCAGCTGTAGGCAACAGGGTTTGCAAAAACGATATCTAGAGCATGGAATTGCAGGGCTAGATAATAAACAATTCTTGAGATCTTGTTCCCAAGGAGTAGGACTGAACATGCAAACAACATGATCCTTGTCCTTGATAGTAGTATGGTACTTCCTTTAATTTGGCAAAGCTTGGAGTTCCTTGATTGATTGGTATATACATCATAGTGAAGTGATATTTGTCCCTTCAGTTGTAGCCTTATCTGATGCTGAATTGAAACGCTGCACAAATACCACAATAAGTTTGGAGAGCATTGACAATGACATGGGAAACATGGCAAGGATTGTTTAAAGAATAGAATTCAGGGCAAAAGAATCTATATCATGAAAATTCATCATAAGCCAATTATACTCAGATGCTGTGTTAAATGGAGTTTGGAGAGCATTGACAACGACATGGGAAACATGGCAAGGATTGTTGAAAGAACAGAATTCAGTGCAAAAGAATTTATATCATGAAAATTCATCATAAGCCAATTATACTCAGATGCTGTATTAAATGGAGTTACAATTAAGATAATTACACAAAATATTTTCAACAGTATACATGATGCATTAGGGATTGGCAGTGTTCTATACATGTAAAATTGGCTATCCTCTTTTAAATGAATATATTTCTTGGAAAAAGTGAAATTGGCTATCCCACATTCTCCAGGCCGTCGAAGCCCAACCGAGTCCAGCCACGATCCATATAGGGTGCACATCTCGATCCCTTCCTTGTTCACTTGCTCGGGCGTGGTCAAGTGGTGTGAGCGGATATCACGCTGCCACCGTTTCTGACTTTCATTTGCGGACGAAGTCATCAGTAAGCGGCGGAAGGCCGCACTACCTTGTCATGAGAACTTCCTTTTCTATTGCAAAGGAGTTCCCAAGATTAGAAACCCAAAAATTGGTTAAGAAAAAGCAAGCAGGGTAATTAATTAAACAAGAAAGAAGGGATAATATACTTTGAGAAGATACTCTACAAAGCATCCAAGGGGCCAAACATTGATACCTGTATATTTCTCCGGCATTTGGAACCATGTCAAGGTTAGCTATTATAGTCTTTGAGAACCAGTTAGTGAAAATTGGGAACCTGGTTTCTGTGCTCGCAGTATGTGATAACACAATAACCAGATCCTAGTGAGAACAGCCCAAGCGAAATATACAAGAACTCAAGAAGAAGGATCAAAGAATCTAGATTGATAGAGAATTTCCCGTTTAGTGAGTGAAAATTGGGAACCTAGTTTGCTCGCAGTATGTGATACAACTTGGTGTAAAGAGTTTCTTGACATTGGGAATCAACGACACCGATTTTATCATGAGCAGGCTGCAAAGAGTTTTAAATGCTCAATTGAAGGCATGGACAAGGTGTTCAAAAGCTACTCTGCTGAAAAAGGCTTTCTTTGTAGCATATAACTGAAAAGGTGTTATCAAGGGCCAGCAGAAGTTAGTCACAAATTCTTTTTCAATGCTTTAACTATGCTGTGAAGTGTGTACCTCCACACATTTCTGGGAGAGCAAAATCAGGACCCCATCCATGAACTAAGTCATTCTGCAAGAACAAGACGATATCAACCAATCCAAACCAAAGTGGAAGGGTAGAGTGCAGAAACTGAGATCGTCTAATACCTGAATCATATGCCAGACACATCTCCATGCATCTCTGGAGAAAACTGGAGCCATTATTTCAATAAACCTGTACAACAAACAGATCAGGTAGGTTCCTCGATACAAGGCAACCAGAGCAAGCAGATTCAACTGCTATGGGGCAAAATTACATACTCGGCGCACAGGGGAACATGAGGATCAGGGTGCAAGAATCTTTTAGCATACCACACCTAGAGGTCATGATAATCATAAAACTTGTACAACCACAACCACCCTCAATATTGAAACGCTGAAAGAATAATAAAGAATCAGAGCACACACCATTTTGCTTGTTTCCGGGCGCTTACATGGATAACTCGCTTTGACCACTCAAATTCATCCCATTCAGTCACCCGGCCATCATAGCGAAACAACAGGATTCGGTAAGCAAGCAACATGCCGGCCGGCCTGCGGCTGCGGAACAGTGCAGTGCAGTGAGCGTAAACCAAAATCAAACCATCCCCGGTGCCGTACGCCGAACGGCAGTGGTACGCAGGCCTATGTTGCAGGGAAGGAAGCAGAGGCCAGAAGATTTGGGGGCCTATACCAATGTTGAAGCCGATGTCCTCGTCCACGCCGCCCGCCGCCGTACTCGTCCGGCGAGAAGCTCCACGAGCGGCTGGGCCGCTGAGATCCGCGGCGCTGTGGCCCACCCGTCAAGTTCCAGTACGGCCACAGCAAGAAGGACCTGCAGATCGAGAGCCACGACGCCGTAGAGACGAGCGCCGCCTCCGTACTCGTCCGCGCCGCGCGGTGCTCGTCCGAGTCCTCCTCCCCTGCCCTCAAGCTCACCGTCTCCTACTGCAGGCGCAGCACACAGCCAAGTCACGGAGCTATCTAGACCGACGACGACGCGGGCAACTGCCATGACGAGGAACAGGTTCCCGACCGACGGCGGCGGCAGCAGCAGCAGCATCGCCGGGACGACCCCGCCGTGGGCAAGAAGGGGAGCTGGGGGGTCGTGCTCAGGCGGACGGCGGCTCCGGGGTTTGAGAGAGAGCGCGCGGGAGGTGGGCGGCGGTTCGGCGGGGAGGATTAGCGGGGGCGGGCGGGGTGGAGACGAGGGAGTAGTGCGCGTTGGAGTCCCGGGCGGTCCGAAGAGTGGCGGCGACGATAACAATGGGCCCTTTTTAGTTGTAGATTTTGCATTTTTCTACCCTATTTTTCTACAGACAGGCAAGAATATATTATTGCTACCACGTGCTAGTATGAGAATGTACAAGACAAAATTAAACTAGTGTTAGTTGTTATCTTACATATGTTTAGTGTACCCATAAAATTGAGAATACTGAAGTGTTTCATTGACAGTTTCACATTTGAACTGGAGTATCTTAAGGTGAATTGCGATATCACAGTCGATTCCTCTGTTGCATGATGGTGTCCGGTCATTTCCACTCTGTAATTGAGTTTAACCTGTGGTGAACGAAATGAACACCGATTAGATTAACCCAAAATAAGGGTATACTATAACAACGACTGTGGAACGCAATAGTGGTTTCCTACTCAGAAAATCTCTACGTACGGAGTACCTGCTGAGAAAATTCAACAGTGAGCTTCTCTAGTATTGATGCATGTTCAAGAATGCATGCCAGTGAAGTGCAGTCGACAGGTTTCCACCAGCAATCATTGAGTACCAGGGTTTTCAATTTGGGAAATGTGAGGCACCATCTCAAATCACTTCTGATCACATACTGTAAAGATTGTGAAAAAGAAAAATAAAAAAACACTGTAGACAAGAGGACTCATCTACTAGTCTATACCTACTAATAAAGAGAGAAAATTTCTTGTCCACCTCTTTCTTTATTTGGGTCTGCCCTTCCTCTCCCGTACGTATGTGTATCGATCTCTTCTAGAGAAAATTTCCGGTTGCATCCGGACAGGTGCTCCGCGTCCCGCCCTCCTCCGAGTTGGCGCTGCTCCTGTGGGCAACACGCACGACAAGCTTCCCCTGCTTGCAGCTGCCTTCAATTCGATGTCAGTCTAGCAGCCTAGCTTGCATCGCATTATTTGCTTGCAAATCGATGCCGTCACCACCGCCGAGGAATTCTCTGAACATGATGATGATACGCACGAATTAGGATTTCAGACTTGTCTCAAGAGGAAACAAAAAGAATTAGGATTTCGTTCAAAAAAAAAAAAAAAGAATTAGGATTTCGGACTTGAGAGCCGAGATCTGTGTGTTTTGTATACCTTCTGCATATTGGCTTTGATTTGAGCGGACGGAGCCGCGGCGGCGGCGATGAGGAAGCCGGGCTCAGATCGATACTTCAACTGGGAGGTAGGCCGATCAGGATCTGTGAATTCTTTTTTTTTTTTTTTTTTTTTTTTTTTTTAGAAAAGGATTTGTGAATTCTTTTTTTTGAAACGAACCGCGGGGAGAGCTGCCGCTATATTAAAAGAAGGAGTAGCCAAGAAGGCGAAGTACAAAACGGCAAAAACACAAGAAAACACAAAAGAAAAGGAAAACAAAGCTCGCCCCGGTTGGATTGGGTCGTCAACGCGGAAACCACTCAACTATACTACATGCCGGTTGGATTGGGACATCAACACGGCCAACACTACACGCAAACGGCGAATAGAGGAGGCGAAGCACAACCGCAGATTACCACCCACCAACCGCACTCTTGCGAACATCGAAACCTCTCAAAATGATCCAACGCTGATAGGGGAACATAGGGGCGACATCACCACACCGAGAAGGCCACCGCTCTGCGGGGACCTTTCGCCGCAGAGTTGCTTTGCACCAAATCAAATTACCCGACGGGTGAAAACACCAAGCCCGAGCAAACCAAACGCGCGGGGACTCTCCTCATCGCCGTTGGACACTCTCGTGTGCGGGGACTCCACCCGCCACACGGCTCCACGCTCCGGACTTGTTTCTTGAATTGCCATCAAAGTAGCGAGATGAGATGCCCCACCCCAAGATGCTACCAAGCCCGCCAAACCACCACCGTGGTTCGAAATCATCCTGTTGCTTTCCCCACCACGGAGCCACCACCATCAAGCCAATAGACCAAGGATGTCGCTGCGCGCCGTCATCCGACGTTTGTACCACACCGGTGGGTCCGACCATCTTTGAACAGCCCGCCGTGATCCGCTGCAGGCCAAGTCATCACCCTATTGCCGTTGCCCCAAGCGCCGTCCTCCGACGTTGTCCCACACCGCGACCGGTGAATGCCAAGCAACACCAGGCGCCATGGTCCGCTGCAAGGAACCGAACAGCAACGAAGCGATGACCCATGGCCACCAACGGGAGAGCAGATGCCTCGGAGAGGTAGACAACTCCCTTTTCATGATGCCGTACGATTGGAAATTGTCACCACCGACCGGAGCGACCATCAATATACAGCCACGACACCGATCGAAGCGGGCCTCTAGAGACGGCGCCTCCAAGGAGGTAACGACGCCGTATAGCGTCGCCGCCGCTCGTCCAAGAACCGACAGGTTTTCACCCAGAGGCCACATGCAGCGGGGTTCTAGCTCGAAAATGGCGCCCTCTCGGGGAAAGCGACGTCCGAGGACGCGCCGCCATTCCACCAGACGGAGTCCGGGCGAGGGCTTTCACCGGAGCGCCCAAACCCACACGCACGCATTCGACACGGGAAGTAGGCACCACTATCGCGGCCGCCCCGGCCGAGGAACACCACCGTCGCAATTCCACGCACCACGCAGCCGAAACCGCGATCTCGGGCGCCGTCCTCTCGCCCAGAACGTCCGGACATGAGC
This sequence comes from Hyparrhenia diplandra, assembly GCA_015847255.1. Classification (NCBI taxonomy): domain Eukaryota; kingdom Viridiplantae; phylum Streptophyta; class Magnoliopsida; order Poales; family Poaceae; genus Hyparrhenia; species Hyparrhenia diplandra. Next base: position 15,017 of record JADLZK010002088.1, read on the forward strand.
CACCACCACCACTGGCCCCTACCCCTTGCCGCCGCAGGTGCGTCTCTTCCACCGGCGAGCAAGATCCGGTCACCGGTGCCGGATCCCGCTGCAGCCCTGTTGCGAGCCGCGCCCCCAGCCTTGAGCCACCACGTCGCCGCGGCCGTCATCCCCTTCCGCGGCGCCGCGAGGTCCGGCCACCCGGGCACAGGACCAGCGGCCGCTCCGCTGCACCACACGCCGCTGCAGCCATGGCCGCCCCCGTCACCAGCGAGAACCGGACACTGGGCACGGATTCGCCGCCGCCGTCGCTCGACAAGCCGGCGCCGCCCGGCGGCAGCCACGCCCGTCCGCGCCGCCCTCCACCCGCGAGGCAACCTCGTCGGCTGCCGCCACCACACCGGGGAGCACCACCGCCGCACACCATAGATCCGGCCGGGGAGGCCGGATCCGGCGGGGGGGGCCCCGGATCTACACCCGTGCGCCACCACCGCCGCCATGGCCGGCGGGCCACGTCGGGCGCCGCTCCGAGGCGGAGGCCGCCGAGGTCGGAGAAGCCCCGCCGCCGCCGTCCTAGGGGCCCGCTTTCGGATTCCGTTGGGTCCCTCCGCGGCGGCGGGGAAGGGAGGGCTGGGGAGGGGCGGGAGGAGCGGCGGCGGCGTTACCGCCCGTGTCGCCCGGAGCAGGGGACGGCGCGGGGGCCAGCGGGCGCAGACATGCACAGAAGTGGATTTGTGAATTCAGGAGTAACGGAAGGAAGCCTTGCTCTGGTGCTGTTGACTTCTGTGAGATTTTTTTTTAATTTAACTGACTCCTTTGAGTTGTACTTAATGTGCTGTCCAATAAAATGGAGTCTTTTACTATCTGTGAGTCATTGTAAAAGATGAAAAAAATTAAAAAAAGTTCGACGGCCTTCGGCAATGCCAATATTGTTGTAATTTTTTGTTTAAAATATGTTCGTGTGTTGCTATGGGTTGTTTTAAACTAAATTAATTCTTTAAAAGAAAACATCAAAATCTTTAATTGTTGCACTCCACAATAGATTTGAATCTATATATATAGGAGTACATCTAATAAAGAGAAAATTTGTTGTCCACCTCTTTTTCCTTGCCACCAAAGTCCACGCGCAACAAACATTGCCGCGGCACCGAGTGTGCATGCCTCATGAGTCCGCAAACACTACACATCCGTATCCGACGTGCGCCCATCCCGCGTGCCTTAAACGTATATATACGCTTCCACATGCGTGGAGTTAATTTTCAAAAGCCAGCAACATTTTAACCATCGCACATATGATAGCTGCATGTATGCGCTGCCCCATATTAATTAGGAACATGTAGTATCTATTTTATTCACCACTTGAAAAACACTAATTATATTTGATATTTAAATTTTTTAAGGAGGTTTATATAATGCATAAAAAACTATAATGGTCCATTTATCTACAAAGCCATTATTTTATCTCCGTTGCATCGCACGGGCACTTTTGCTAGTACATAAATAAATAAATAAAAACTTCACCAAAACGCGGCAGCCTCATTCGTCCACGTCACCACTCACCAGGCTACGCCGTCCGTCCGATTCTATACGTGTCATCCATCTGACCAGCTTTCGGGCCAGAGCTTCTGTGTCTCCTCCGCGTGTTCCCTTTGGTGTCTCCGCACACGTGTCCGCTTCCAATTGGATTCCATAGACCGTCCGCGCCTCACGATGGCACAATACGAGAAAACAGAGTCGTCCCTTGCCGGCCTGGTCCGTCTCCCTCTCCTATCCTCTCTCGGCCTCTCAGCTTCAGCTCGTGCTCACCTATGGCGTTCGTTTCAATCGAAGGAAACATCAAATCAATCGATCTGGCCACTGGCGTTTTCTTTTCTTGTGCGCCGATGTGCACCGACTGGAGGAGCTCCACACGGCCCACGGTCGTTGTTGGAGGCACGCTCTTTGCAACGGGTCCACATGCATCGCCGCAGTCGGAGACGGCGTCGAGTTGATCTGCTCGTCGAGAAGGAGGCACCCGTGCCACAGTTCATCGCCGCCGCCACGCCTGCATGCAAGGACTTAGGATCCACCTCTCCGCCAGCTGCTCCATGGCGACAACGACAAATGGGCCACCGCATTTGAGCTCGACCTCGACCGATGCGCTTTCGTCTCTGCCCTGCACGCGTCCTGTGATTAGTGGAGACAGATCGGCTGACGACGGTTATGATTTCCCGTGACATGCGCAGAAGCATGGATGCCGTCCATTGGTTGGGAGACACAGATCGGGACACACAAAGGGGACACACAAGACCTCGACCGATGCGCTTTCGTCTCTGCCCTGCACGCGTCCTGTGATTAGTGGAGACAGATCGGCTGACGACGGTTATGATTTCCCGTGACATGCGCAGAAGCATGGATGCCGTCCATTGGTTGGGAGACACAGATCGGGACACGCAAAGGGGACACACAAGCTGCGGCCAGAGCTTCTGTGTCTCCTCCGCGTGTTCCCTTTGGTGGTGTCCACACACGTGTCCGCTTCCAATTGGATTTTCGCCGCTTCCTTCCACCTGCCTCCGCTCGAACCTTCCACACCCTTTGCGTGGCCTCCCACGAAATTAAAAAATATACCGTCGTCAACCCCCCATCCCCATGCCCACCCCCCTCGTCACCTCCGACTACCTCGCATCTCCACTCCAAGCGCCAAGACTGTCTGGTCCGCGGCGGCTGGTGCCGCACCGCCCCCTCCGCTGCCCAGTGCACCGAGACGACCTCCCCGGCCTTTCCTCTCCCTCCGACGCCCACTGTACCCCGTTGGGACTTGTTACCGGCACTAATGCTATTTGGCGCACGCGCCGGTAGCTTTGCTGGCGCGGGCGCGCGCGTGCGGGCCCGGGTCCTTTCCTCTTTTTTCGTTTCCATTTAAAATGTAATAACTTTCCGTCATGCATCTTTTTTCAATTCCGTTTTGCACCATCGCGTTTATTATGGACGAGATCTATAAAACTAGATCCATGTTGGATATGTTTTGAGAAAATTTTCGTGATAACAAAATTTTACATCCGAAGTACAAAGTTTTACATCTAAGAGTACAAAGTTTTTATTGTTGGACTACAAAGTTTTTAGCGCCTGAGGCGCCTTTAGGGAATGTAAGCTATTCGCTTAAGGCCGAGAGGCCCGGTAGGCCCTCGAGGCCGTGGAGCAAAGACATAGCAGGAGGAGCTATAGAACACGCTATAGAATGACACACGCTATAGAACATGACATTACTGCAATCCCTATAAAAACTGAGCGCCGAAGACGCCTTAACGAATGTAAGCCATTCGCTTTAAGGCCGAGAGGGCCGGTAGGCCCTCGAGGCCGTGGAGCAAAGACATAGCAGGGATCCTGCAATATAACACAAACTTTGTATTACGATAGTTCAAAAATATTGATTCAAAAATTTTCTCAAAACATATCCAACATGGATCTAGTTTTATAGATCTCGTTATAATAAACACGATGGTGCAAACAGAATTGAAAACAGATGCATGACGAGAAAGTTATTACATTTTAAAGGGAAAAAAAAAAAAAAAGAAAGGACCCGGGCCCAAGTACGCGCGCAAAGACAGCGCCCGTGCGCCGGCAGCGCTCGCGCGCGGCGTGCGCCGTGCAGTGTGCCCCAGTTGCTCCGGTGACCCGGCCAGCCTGTCCCGGCCGCCATAGTGCCCTCAGATCCATCCATCCCGTCCCGTGAGGTCATCCCCCGCCTCCCCCCACCTCACCCTTCTCGCAGTCCAGCCGTTCTTCCTCCTCTCCGTTTCATACTGTCCTCTACTGATTTGGTACTACTGCTCTATTACGTACATGGATTGATTTATTAAAAGGGTCATGCAACGGTTCTCCTCAGCCGGTCGATCCGACATTTACATGGATTGATTTTTTACCACGGTTGGACCATTTTGTCAAATCCGATGGTTTAAAAATATGAGGAATCAGATGAGATGTGGGCCGGAACTAAAAACCACGTGAGCCCAGAACCAAAAATATATGAGTTACAAGTTATTTACAACTCACAACGCAATGACAAAGGCTATTGGTTGGGGGACTCCCACCCAGGGGTTCAAATCCCGGTACGACACTTTATCCCGGATTTATTTTTTCAGGATTTTCCCGGCGCTATGCATTAAGTGGTAGGCGACATCCCCGCTGACAAAGGAGGCTGGTGGTGACTTTCGTGAACCCGAAGATTTGCCGGCTCAATCCTTCCGAAGGTGCTCATAGGGGGTGAGTGTGCGTCCGTGTTGGCGTCTGCGTTGTGCGTGTAATCTAAAAAAAAACAAGTTATTTACAAAATAAATTTAAAGGGTAGAATCCATGTGAGAGCTCTGTCTCCTTCACGCGAATCCGCTACTTCGAACCTGCGTGCTCCTCCCGGCGTACGCGTGCCTCGGCCGCTTCGACGAGTCCCTCCTCGCCGTGCGCCACGCAGACCGCGCAGCGGCTGAGCCACCAGGCCGGCGAGGCCATGGGCCACGCACAACAGCGTAAGGAGGACATGGCGCACGCCGCCGTGGGGCACGCTGTCACCGGCATGAGCGGCCAAGAGAACAACGACGCATGCAGCCATGCGCTGCACCTGCAGCTAGCCTGCTATGTGCAATTGTGCATTCGTTTCGAGTCACTTGCATGCCATATTCCTTCACAAATTCCATTCGTTTGACGTCATGGCACTGGCGGCGGGGGGTATTCCCGGGTATGCCATGGAATACCCAAGATTTGGTGAAAAACAACAAATATGTATACACATCATTAATATATATACATATACATGTACAGTCTGTTGTTTAATTAGACCAAAAAACACGAATTTTTTGACTTGGAATACCCTGTCCTTAAGTTCTGGCTCCGCCGGTGGGTCATGGCTCCGAGACTCTGGATCAAATAGAACCGACCACGATCACGGCGAGGGTCCCTCCAGTCTCTCTCCGCGGGCGGCGCAGGAGGTGAATCATAAGCGACGGGGAGAAGCGCGAGGTGGGCCAAAGGCCGATGAGGCCCCGTGAGCCGAGCGCTGGACGGATGGGTGCCCTGAGATCACGCGATGCCGTACAGGAGAGGAAAAGTACTAAACTGCCATTAAGCATAATTAATTAATTTTCTTAATTAATAGCTGCCGTAATTAATTTTCAAGAGAGGAACCGGTGGTTCCTTCCAAGCACTGTAAAAAATCTGCTGGCCCTGTTTGTTTTGTTGCATGGGTTAGGTCATAGCAGTCATAAGATCAGATAATGGTGGTGCCTGGTTACCTATTTTCAGATTTGGTTCATCTTCCGTAATGATAGATTCATGAAAAACTTCCCAGCCCTTATACATTAACACAATCAGCTTTTTGCAAGGGATGTTACGCAAAGCCATCAATTATCTGATTGTTGTTTCCTCAGGCTTTGTCACCTCAATTGACCAGCAGGCAAACCAATCTATTAACCATTACGTATGTATTATATTTGTTCTCTGTTTATTACTACTCTCTCATCTTAATATGTACGTGAACCTTACTGTCACCATTCTTATAATGTGTTTCATATTATGTTCTCATCAGCTGGGGAATTCTGGAATCATGGTACTAAATTTGAGATCATCTTGAATCACCGTCGTACTTTTTTAAAATTGCAGAAGCACACCAAACATATATTTGCAAAGGTTGTTCACATTGCATTGCATATTATGTTCTCATCAGCTGGGGAATTCTGTAATCATGACTAAATTTCAGATCATCTTGAATCACATTGAATTGATCCTGACCTTGCATCCACCATGGCTATCAGTCTGCTCATCCTTCGCAAGAAACTTCAGGTACTCAATGACATTTCCATTTCCCTTTCACTTCAGGTAGTAAAACATGTCCTGTGAAAATAAATATCATTCACACGCAACTGAGTGTTACTTTTATGTGTACTGCTATTGCAAAGGTTGTTCACATTGCATTCATCCTGACCTTGCATCCATCATGGTGATTGGTGTGCACATCCTTCGGAACAAGCTTCAAGTACTCAATTTGGCATGTCTGATGCGTCCAGAAAAAGAAAACTACGCGCTCACTATGTCACCCTTCACCCTGGGCGTTCGGTACTACCGAACCGATAATTCTCGGTACCGAGGGATTTCGGTATCGATTCTTTCGGTTCGGTTTTCGTAAATACTGAACAGGGTAGAGCCGAGGAATTTGACAGCCAATTTTGACAGAAATTTGAGGGGAGGGGTAAACGGCGCTGCAAGGCTCGGGTGTTACCGCTATACGGGCGGAGGACGAGGGCGGAGGCGACTGGCGGGGGACAAAGGCGCCGCCGCGCCATGCCGGAACGGCCGGCCGGGCGCGGGCGGGACGGACGGCGCGGGGGACGGCGGCCGCGCTAGGGGACCGGATGGCGCCGGGCGAGGACGGGGCCGCGGGGAACGGACGACGTCGGGGGACGGGCGCCTTGGCTGGGGGGCGGGACGGTGTCGGGGGGATGGGCGGCCGCGCGGGGACAGACGAGCGCGGCGTCGGCGGCGGCGGCCGGCTGCGCGCGAGGAGGAGTCGGGGGAGACGGGGACCTGGAGTGTGGAGTGGACCTGGAACCGAATTTCCTGGAGTGTGGAGTGGACCTAAGGTTTCCTTCGTGGGCTGTTATTGGGCCAACATTCTCAGTTTTTAATGGGCTGCTATACAAATTCGGTACTGTTTGGTAAATTCGGTTTCGAGGTACGGAACCGAATTTACCTCGGTTCTTTCGGTACCTGAGAACCGAGAACCGAACAGGACCGATTTTCTTCGGTTCGGTATTTTTCGGTATTTTTCGGATCGGTTTCGGTTCTCGGTATTTTCGCCCAGGGCGAGTCACCCTAATCTTGTTCAGTTCGTCGGAGCTATCGTTCAGGACATACCTACAATGGTTGTTTCTGAACTCCATGAAGAGGTAATATATAGCACCATGCCTTTTTTTTTTCCCATGGAAAACAAAGTTACTGTAATCTTCAGAGCAACAAGTAATTCTAAGTAGGGCTTTATTTATTAGTGTATATTAAAAATATGAAAATTGTCTTGAGATGGTTGCCTCCATTCTTTTTCTGTCAAACTCAAAAAAAGACTCAAGAAGAGGTAATATATAGCACCATGCCTTTTTTTCCCATGGAAAACAAAGTTACTGTAATCTTCGGAGCAACAAGTAATTCTAAGTACGGCCTTATTTATTAGTGTATATTAAAAATATGAAAATTTGCCTTGACATGGTTGCCTTCATTATTTTTTCTGTCAAACTCAAAATAAGACTTATCATTCTGTAACCAAAACAACGCAAACTTACATACTCAAAATCTCCAGACCATCTTTTTTCATGAAGCAAAATATCTGTGCTCAGTTACCATTGATGTCTCTTTAATTAACTATATACCAACTTTGATGTGCCAAAGAAGTCAGACCGACTTATAATTTGGAAAGGAGGGAGTATAAAAATGTATCTTCTTTTGTTTCAGAAACTCTTTTAGGCATGAAGTGACTGAACTGCAGAAGGTTGGACACCCTAATGTTATTTACTTCGTCGGAGCTGTCGCTCACGACAGACCTTCCATGAAGAGGTAATATATAGCAACATGCCTTTTTCCCATGGAAAGGCAAAGTCATGCAATCTTGAGACGAACAACTACTTCTGAGTACGCCATTATTTATTACCATACATGAAAATTGCCTTTAGATGGGTTGCCTTCATATTTTCCCTGTGAAACTCAAAAAAAGACTTATCAGTCATGCTCAAAAGGTGCTAAGAAATGGTGTTGAATGCCCGATGCATATTTTGAGTTTGCTTAGAACAATCATTTGAGAGTCATTTGCTAATGCTTCTTCCATTCATTTTTCACTATTAGGTTTCGGGAAGAAATCAAAAATACACCATCAGTGTTCATGGCAAGCAAAATTGGTTCTGGGATTCAATGCTCTTCTAATTCATTCTCTCTTAATTTCGTCACCAACAATACTTCAGTAACCAACACGCATGTCCTGTCCACATTGGCCTCACAATTACCATCTTTCGGCATTAAACGGAATGCCCATGGTTTAGCCATTACTATTTTAGATCAGCACCAAACACTATCAATATTTTCATGACTACTATTGATGTGATACTCTAGCCGTTGTTGTTTGTCGCTAAGATCAATATATCTTGACGAGCATATATTTGACAAATCGCCCAACAACTAATATTTTGTTACATACTAGGATCTAGCATTTCATTTCACAGTACTTGGCAATGTTAAAGTTCTCATAATTCTTTTGCATGCCAAAGCTAACAAATAGCAGGGTCTTGCTTGCTTATCGCCGCGGCACCGCGCGGGTACTGACTAGTCTAGCATAGATCTCGGAGTTAGAGTTATGCCTCCAACTCCTCCTAAGGGCACCTCCAGCGTCGATCGAATCGAACCTGACACAAGGGGGCCTTCTAAAATCAATTTTGAGCACGGTTCGATGCACCCATGTGAGCATCAATTGGTGGGGACAGTTAGTGGGGACCACAACATAATAGAAAAGAGAAAAGTTTGCACTGTTCTCTCTATGCACTCCTGCGGAAGGACAGAAGTAGTATTTGCATAGTTGTTTTTGACTCTCTCGGTGCGAACCGTATCGAAGAGTCGATTTCAAGAATCGATCTGCTCGGTTCGGTACCCGTAGTGTTGAATCGAACCATACTTCTTTTCTCTCTCCCCACGGTTCATTTCTCGAGTACATTGAGCTGCTCTAAGAGAGCTCTAGTTGTGGCTCCTCATGTGGAGCAACTTCTCTTGTGGAGTTGAAGTTGTTTTGAAAAATATTTGACAAGAACGGCTCCAGTTGTAGTTTTGTAACAATTTGTATTAGTTTGAAAAAAATATTTGGCAAAAAATGTTTTCGCCTACAAAAAAAAAAAATAAGAGCAGCTGAAAAGGCCCATTTTTTCGGCTCCTTAATACAAAAAAATTGACTCTGGTTCTTCAGAAGGAGCTGTTTTTTTTACTCTTTCCACCTTGAAATATAAGACATACATGTATTTTAAAATTTAAATTGTGTTATTTTTTACTAAAATTAGCCTAATTATCTAAAAATTTATACTATAAACTAGTTTTATTAGATTTGTATTTGTGAATACTTTGTAATGATCAAACTTTTGTTCTTATAAATTTTATGTTACTAGAGAAATTATAGATTAAAATATGAGTTTAAAACTATATATTTTAATGAGACGGAGGAGTAATAATCATTTGACAGAGCTCCTCACAAGGAGAAAAAAGAAAGAAGTCGCAAAAACAAAGAGAAAAAGAAATAAAAGTAGCCAGAGAGGGCTGGGCTGTTTTTTTTTTTTTTTTTTTTGAGAAAAGGGTAGGATTTTTATTGCTACAGCACTTCTACATCCAAAACCCCTCATAATGAGGAGCTCCTGAAAGAAAAGAAAATTACATTGACACCCTTGTGAGGTCCTCATGGTCATCTTCCTCGTCGCTGATTGGAGCCGCCTCTGCCGGTGCTCCGTCTCGCCAATAGGAGGAGAAGAACACCAAGGAAGAAGCATGAAGCCGACACCCATGCAGAGATGAAGGAAACTTCAAATTTTTAATCGACAAAGGACACGCCAAGCACGGCGTGTACTCCAATCGCTGAACGCCGGGCGAACGGCTTGCAGCCATAACTTCGCCGCTGAAGGAGAGAATCCGACGCCTGCCGCCTCAACAGGAGACCTGTTGACACCCAAAAATGGCATAGGCTAAACCACCCGCAAAATTCGAGACTTAGCCATATTTTGAGGTCCGTCACCGCAAATTTCCGGACTTAGCCAAATTCTCGAGGAGGATCGAAAAACGGCTTTCGGAAGGTGACCGGACTCATCGACCGACTCACCGGGCGCGCCCGTCCAGCGTCCGGTCAGCGCGCCCGGCCGGGTCGCGCCGCGAGGAGGCCGGGCTGACACCGGCCGGACGCGCGCGGCGTCGCGGTCCGGTCGGCGTCCGGCGCGGCGCGCCCGGCCGGGTAGCGCCGCAGACCTCTCGCCGGACGCACCGACCGGAGCGCCCGGTCGGGGCTTCGACCAGCGTCCGGTCACCCCGACGCAGGCCCGTGTCCGTCACGAGATCCGAACCGATTTGTTTCCAATCGTGTTTTGGTCGGTTTTTGGTACTTGGAAACGTCTTAGACGCCTTCCTAAAAGGATAAGACCACCCTCCCCTATATAATGAAGGGGTTCATGGCCGATTTGATCCCATCTACATCCAATCGTCATATTACAACATATCTCTCAACTTTTTATCTCTTCCAACCCCCAAATTGCTGTTCGACGACGAACTCCGCGTTCTCCGCCGGCGTTCTAGGCGCATCCGCTGCCCCTAGGACAACCCTTGGTGCGTGTCTCCCGACGGGTCTTCCCGAGGGCGTCAAGGTCTTCCGGTATCCCACCGAGCTTCTACGTTGCCCCACCGATCCCTAGATCGGTTTGGGTGATCACGCTGCGGTGCTCGCTGCTACTAGGTTGTTTAACAACCTTCGTGGGCGTCCAAGGCCCTCTTGGTGTGTTGGTGCGAAGCCCTAGCTTTTTGCGTCAACAAGACCCTACCCGACGGTGAAGAACCCAAAAAGGGGATCCGGAGACCAGAACCTGATGTCGCGAGTTCCAGTACACATACCTCACGAGCGAAACCCCAGATGAAGCGTCGACACCGTCACCGGAGCTGGCTCGGAGGAACAAAATCATCGGTGGAGACCTCACCGCCACCACCGAGATCCAGACTGCAACCGGCGCCTCCGGTTGCAGGAAACTTACCCTAAAACTAAACGAAAAAAAATGCATAGTAGTATGGACAGCCGCCCCTACTCTCAACCAGACTCCTTAACCTCCCAGCGCCAAAGACGCCGGCGGAGGGAAGAAATCCGGCGAGGAGCGGGGCGGAAACGAGAATCGCCCACGAGTCGCCTCTGTCAACTGTAGAAAGCAGAGAAAACGGCGACGAGAGAGTTCTGGAGAGAGCCGGGGCTGTGTCGACCAGGCCTAAGCATGCATTGGGCTCACGGCCTAGGCTGAGACATGAAGTCCTGCGCCGAATCGTTAGGCCCGGTGCGCGACGAGGTACTACAAGCCCAGATTGACCTTGCAAGCTAGCAGCAAAGGGTCCCTTTTTCCAATGAAAAAAAAGGCAAAGGGTCCCTTTTACTCCATTGTACATTTCCCTTCCTTTCAAGGCCACGCTCACCTAAGGTCTGATACTCTCAACTCTAACTCGTTGGATTATTTATTTGACTTGCTAGCGTCCAGACGTTCGATCCCGAGCTCTAGCATCGAGACGCTGCCCGCACAGGGAGCGAGCGCCTAGCGCATCGGGCTTGCGAGCGAGCGCACCTGCTGGGGGCCCGCGCTGCCCTGGACGTCATCCGCGCTGCCGCCCGTTTCCCACACGACATTCAGATGGAATAGTTACAACATACAAAGGAAGATAGATCACTTGAAACAAGTGTTTGAAACATTTGCGAAAACGCCTGGAAAATATTTAAAAACCATTGCAAACGTATGCAACATCCAGATGAAACACTTGCAAACATACTTATGGAACACCTAAAAACACTTAACATATGCTTGCAACATCTAGATAAAACACTTGCAACATTAGGTTCAGAACAGATGAAGCATTTAGAACATACACTTAAAATATATGTGTATAGCCATTACAACATGTGCTACTTTCGCAACATCCGTATGAAACATTTGAAACACTTGGAAAACATAGGCTTGCAACATGTCTGAAAAACGCCGAAAACACTTGAAAAACACAACATTGCCGGGCGGCCACGCCAACCCTGGGGAACTGGCGGTGGCACAGTCCCCCTCTTCCCCGCCGACGACGTGAGGTGGATGGGCACAGCGCAGGCACAGGCCTCCCCTTCCACGACGAGCGAGGTGGATGGAGGTGCGGCGCCGGATGGTGGCGCGGCACGATGCGAGAGCAACGAGGGAAGGGGACGGGTGCCTTGCAGGAAGGAGCAGCACGAGAAGGGCCGGCCACGCAGGATAGACGTCGGAGTAGGCGCTTCATGTTGGGGAGGGAGCGCAAAAGAGAGCGCCCTGCTGCAGGACCTTGCGGCGGTGGGGTTGGCCGGAGGTGCGGTGCGGTGAGGAGCTTGGAGCAGCTGAGGAAGACAGCACAGCCGAGTGAAATTTTTTTTTTTCTTTTTAGAGGTTGTTCCTTGCAGATCGGGAGCCGCTTCCGACGGCACGAACGGCGGGGAATGACTTGGCTGTCAAGATGGGAGTGGTTGCTCCATGGATCTAACCATATCTGAACCATCTATCCATTCAAGACCTCAAGGGGCGGTCTAATGCTCCAATGGGTATATGGGTCTAACCCATGACGTTGGGCATGCAGTTCTGGGCTGTCTTCTCTCCTCTATGTAGGCGTATTGACCGCCGCCGGCCGCCTCCGGGAAATAATCAGGAGGGCGAAGTAGCTCGCCTAGCTCACCGCCGATCGCGCGCAGCCTGGCGTTTCCTATCCGCGGAAGCCGACATCGACGACTTCGGGGACATGCGGAGCGCAGCCTGCCGTTCCCGTGCTTTGAGCGCTGGATGATGGACTCGTCCCCCCGCAGCCTCGCGACTCGCCTTCCTCCCCCGGCGGCCGTCCCTCCGCCCTCGACATGCCCCGCCGATCTTGGTCTCGCCGGCGCCCACGCCCATCCTACAGCTCCACTCCAACCTCGGTAGCAGCATGACGGCAGCGCTCTCCTAAAATGAAGGACATGGAGCGCCGAGATTCCGGCGTACGTGTAGAGGAAGAGAAACCGGCAGGGGCAGCAGCGAAGGGGCCACGACGCCGGCGCCGGCGGCAGCGTCACTTAGAAAAGGGTCAATCCATGCAGGGGCGGAGCTGGGCCAAATCCACACCTAGGGCCAGCTAATGGAGATAACGGGCCACCAGCACTGGGCCTCTTGTAGCTACAGTAGTTACAGTGTAGAGAAATCAGCCTAGCGCCTAGGGCCTGGCCCTAGGTGCTCCTCCGCCACTGGATCCATGCGATCCTTTGGTTTGAGTGGTTCAGATCCGTTGCCCCTATGTGTTATTATGGGTTGTATTAGGGGCCCATTTGGCTAGTTTTTCTGGATCGGTTCGATGAACCGACCCGCTCCACCCCCATTTTGACTTGGCCGTGCACACCAGCTGTTTCTCCATCACCGGCACCGAATAAAAATCACCTGAGCTGAGCCGCACTGTCATCGTATAAGATAGCGTGATTCTCAGGCGTTCATTGAATCTTCTTTTCCATCTCGAGGCAGCCAAACAAGGCATAAAGCCGCTCCAACCCTGGACCAAAAGCAAACAGCTAGCAACAGGTTCAGCAGCCGAGCATCACGTCAAGCTTTGCAGTGCAGGCAGGCTTCATATCCTCGTCCTCCATAGGCTCCATCCTTTGCACGCAAAAGGAGCACTACTAGGAAACTTCCCCTCAAACTGTCTCACTCGCTCGTCGTCGATCTCCCACCACCTCGACGGCGGCTCGACGCCGTCGTACACAGGAACACAGAGAAACGAAAGAAGCAGCGAGGCAATGGGCAACTGCTTCACCAAGACGTACGAGCAGGAGATACCAATCACCACGGACTCGCCGCCGCGGCCGTCGTCGATGCCGACGTACCAGCCGCCCCAAGGTCACAAGGCGCGGGACGTGCCGCTGTCCTCGGGCTCGGGCTCGCGCCGGCCGCCGCCGCGGCTTCCGGCCTTCCCGTCGTCGGGCATGGGGTCGATGGGCGGCCGGCGGGCGCCCACCAGCCAGATTGGCCCGATCCTGCAGCGTCCCATGGTGGACGTGCGGACGCTGTTCCACCTGGAGCGGAAGCTGGGAAGCGGGCAGTTCGGTACCACGTACCTGTGCACGGAGCGCGCGACGGGGCGGAATTACGCGTGCAAGTCCGTGTCCAAGCGCAAGCTGGTGCGCCGCGCCGACATCGACGACATGCGCCGGGAGATCACCATCCTGCAGCACCTCAGCGGCCATCCCAACGTGGCGGAGTTCAAGGGGCGTGTTCGAGGACACCGAAGACGTGCACGTCGTCATGGAGTTCTGCTCCGGCGGGGAGCTCTCCGACCGCATCACCGCCAAGGGAGCTACTCCGAGCGCCAGGCCGTCGCCGTGTGCCGCGACATCCTCACCGTCGTGCACGTCTGCCACTTCATGGGGTCATGCTCCGGGACCTCAGGCCCGAGAACTTCCTCCTCGCCAGCCCCGCCGACGATGCGCCGCTCAAGGCCATTGACTTCGGCCTCTCCGTCTTCATCGAAGAAGGTTAGCTTGGTGAAAGCGAGCGTGGACAAGTCCTTGTTTGTTTTCCATCATGCAAATGATAACACTAGACAATTCAATTTCCCCCAACAAATTGCAGGTAAAGTTTACAAGGACATCGTGGGAAGTGCATACTATGTGGCGCCAGAGGTATTGCACCGGAATTACGGCAAAGAAATTGATGTCTGGAGTGCTGGCGTGATCCTATACATTCTACTATGCGGGTCACCGCCTTTCTGGGCAGGTGAAGATCCAATCATCTTCATCCTGACAGACTACATACATTGCCGCCTCGAGTATGATTGCCTGATGTCAGAATTTGCGTATCTGAGCAGAAACAGAGAAAGGCATATTTGATGCAATATTGGTCGGCCAACTTGATTTAAGCACCTCCCCGTGGCCCTCCATATCTGAAAGTGCAAAGGATCTCATTAGAAGAATGTTGAACAGGGATCCTCAGAGGCGCATTACTGCAGTACAGGCCCTAGGTAGCACTCTTAACTGCCTTTTCATATAAAACACTTGATTTATGAATGTAAAGTTCATCTGCGTCCACATTTTATACTTCATCCCAACTAAATGAATGACTCCATGTACAGAACATCCATGGCTCAAAGGTGGTGCACCTGACAGACCTATCGATAACCCAGTCCTGTCAAGAATGAAGCAATTCAAGGCAATGAACAAGCTAAAGCAACTTGCGCTCAAGGTGAACCTCCTTAACAAGAATAACTGCTACTTCGTCTATGTCAGTTTAAGTTGACAAATTGTCTCCTGTCATTGTCAGGTAATCGCAGAGAACCTAACAGAAGACGAAATCAAGGGACTGAAGCAGATGTTCAACAACATGGATACAGACAAGAGTGGCACAATCACTGTCCAAGAACTGAAGGAAGGACTGACAAAACTAGGGTCAAAGATTAGTGAAGCCGAGGTTCAGAAGCTTATGGAAGCAGTAAGATTGTTTATTCCATTTCACTTTCACTAAGTTCAGTGTATGAAATACTTCACTAATCATGCTTCGATGCAGGTTGACGTGGACAAGAGTGGCAGCATTGATTACGCGGAGTTCCTTACTGCCATGATGAATAAACATAAACTGAAAAGGAGGAGGATTTGATCCGTGCATTTCAACACTTTGACAAAGATGATAGCGGGTAAAACTAATTCTGCCTAACCAAGAAAGCAATATACTTTCCATGCATCACCAAAACAAAGACCTATACAGTCGAACAATGCCAGAGCTTGTAAAATAAAATTACACGCTGCTCAAATTGTTCATAATATAACAAACTAACAATGTTCAATACATGCTACTGCCACATCACATCATTTTGCTTGGTTAACCTCAATTGCGAAAAACATAAAAGTTTAATATAATTAAACCGAGATAACATACATAACAACCACAGGTACATAACAAGAGATGAACTGGAACAAGCCATGGCGGAGTATGGAATCAGTGATGAAGCAAGCATTAAAGAAGTACTGGATGAAGTTGACAAAGACAAGGTGAGCACATTCTTGCTGCTAACCAATCCATTTGCATAGATTTAACAACCCCCCTCCCCATCCATTCCCCCCCACCCACCCCTTCTCTGAATTCACAGGATGGGAGAATCGACTATGAAGAGTTTGTAGAAATGATGAGGAAGGGAAGTTATACCTGAGGAAACTCTGTTCTCATGAAGGAGGAGGTTGTACATATATGTTTCAGCAAATATGGCAAGTACAAGCAACAATACATATATGTTTCAGCAAATATGGCAAGTACAAGCAACAATGCAAGTTTAACTCCGTACAAGTTGCTTCTGCAGTTATGATTCAAAACTAGTATGTACAGTTATTATTAACCGAATATGCAACAAGAGAGAAAATGTTCAGTTTACTTAAAAATGTTCAGACTTCATGGAGTCATACATATGCAAAAATGTATAGCCTACCAGAAAACTGGCACTAATCCTACTGCAAGTAAATTTCACTAGTGGTACATTTTCTGAAGCTTTCTTTAAAATAAGTATGTGCAGCATGCTTGATCAAAATTACAAAGTTCATGGTAACCATAAATTTACAACTACCTTTAGAAAGGACCCATGCCGGTTGACAATCCAATCACCAGCAATAAACAAATTTGGAAAGGAAGCTGATCCTCTCGGTGTGTACTTGTAGGAGCCTGCAAGTAATGCATTTCCCCATGTATCAAAGTAAATATTCCTCTGAAACGAATATATTTCTAAAAAACTTCGACCGGGCGGTTAAGACTGCCGCAGCTTAAACGAATATATTTCTAAACTAGTACTGATATGTACATATGCTAAAAAAGTATAATTTTATTGTTATGACCCTTGATCCTTATCACAGATTCACAGCATTAATTTACAACTACCTTTCAATAGGACAATATGCACTGAAATGATCTAGAGTATAGCATTATCAATCATCCATAACGGTTAACAATAACTTGTCTTTATATGAAGACAGCAAATCAGACAAGAAGATGGTGACTCCCCAAACCTCATCTAGTTATGAGTTAGGAATTGGAATTGGAACAAGAAAAAATAGAGGTAAAGGATATACAGCCGAGAATGTGAATATGGGAAACAAGCAGAGAAGTTTGTACCGTTTTGTGCTATGATATCAATGTCAAATTCCTTGCTTCTGATAAACCTCCAAGAAGCACACACTTTCTGTATCTGATTCAACGTCATCACAAGAATCCAATTCAGAATCATCATCATCGGTTCCATCAGTATCTGAGGAGCAGTAGGCATCAAAACAGTCCTGCTGACCAATGTTGACATATGGCAGCACCACCTCCGGCATGCTCTCAAGCTTGGGGACTGTCCCGGTCAGGGCCTCTAGGCACAGGGACACGAGGCGTGGGACACGAATATAACAGCGGCCGATGGAATGGCTGCGTCTGATGGTCAGTCGTTTAAGCGAGGGAAGGCAATCACCGCTCCAGACAGGAACAGGCAATCGTCCAGCTCTATGTCTTGCAGAGCAGGGCAGCGTGAGAAGTCGGGCTGGCCGCCATCCATTTCGTCGAACAAGATGCGGGCGAGCGCAAGCCTCGTCAAGTTCTGGGATGCCAGGGGCTTGCTGTTTGTCAAAAATTCATAGAGGTTGCCGGGCTGGGGGCGTTTCGGCCATATCTTCACCCGGAGCGCCTGGATTTGGCACTCCAGGGCGCGGCGGATCCAGCGGCTCACGCGGAGGATGTCCTCCTCGGCGAACCAACAGAAGCTGATCTCGCAGGTCTCCAGCGGTGCGTCCTTGATCTCGCGGAGGCGGAGGTCAAGCAGGCGGTCCACGAAGCCCAGGACCTCCTGCTGCACGGTCGGGTCTTTGGCGGTGGCCGTGATGAGCAGGCGTCTAGGGAAGATGCGCTTCTCCTTCCAGAGGCTGCGCCAGGTCCGGGCGAGCACGCACGTCCGCAGGAAGGAAGGAGAGGATATGTGGGAGGACGTCGCTGGGAAGCGCGCTGAGCCGGTATGCGAGGGCGATCATCGGAGCCGCCGCCGCGAGGTCTGCTTCTTCTTCCTTGGGGCGGATCGATCCCCGTCGTGGGAGGCGTTGGTTGCGCTCGTCTCTAATATTGTTTATTTATTATTACTTCATCAAACCCCACAGGTAAGAGCTAACTCCACCCGAATGAGAAAACTCAACTCCCTGTATCAAGGGAGAGAACAAAAATACTGTTCTAAGAGCATCTTCCATAGTTTCCAATAAAGCCTTCCAATCTAATATCTTTAGTAAGAATAGAAATAACTCATCTTTAAAAGTTTCTAATCCTAAAGTCCCAATCTTTTGGCGGATGGAAAAAATCACGGAAAGCGCAGATATATCCGCGCGTGGAAGACGCGTGTATCGATCTGCCAATCTAAGGTGGAAAGGCGTGGTAAAGTATAAAGATGGAAGCTGTCAATGTACAAAAAAGAAAGAATATATAAAAGTTGTTAGAAAATTTAGAAGTAATAGGACGCGTCTAACGCCTGCACATGCAGACGTTAGCGCTATAGTCTGCCCACTACAGAAAAATATGTAGACTAACTTCATCCAAAGCGCGCTATTTTCTCTGGCGCGTCGCTCTTCCTGGGCTTATTAGCCAGCCAAAGGCCCAGCAGTGGCTGGCCCCTCTCCAATTTATACAGCAGGGCTCATCTTTCCAGGGTGTACGCACTTTCTCAAGTAACACAGGGCGGCGGCCAGAAAAAAAACTGACACACATGCTAAATACTATGATTGTATCATCAAAAATTCTAGCCAGAACTGTTCCTAGAGAAGCAAAAATATGTTGCTTCTGTACCAAATGAGAACCAAACTCTGTTGTTTTTAAACCATAAATTGGTTTCCTAGAGATGCAATTCAACTCAGACATGTCAATCACAAACTACACAACCCCCTTGCTTCCTACTTAGACATGGTCTGCGTGCACACAATTACACCTATGATTACATCTTCCTGCCTTCTTGTATTACCTGCATCAACAAATGTTCACTGGCATATTCATTTTCATGATTGAAGGCCTCACAGCTGCAATGAAAACCGAATAATAAATCAGCAAAATGATCAAACATCAAAATGATCAAACAACAAAGGCTAACTGATCTATCTATTGTTATAGCCAGATCTGGCAAAACAAAGAAGCAATTGAGATCATATTCAATTACAAGCTGCACAAACTGAATACTACTTAAAGGTTTTGGTCAGCATGAACTCAAGAAACGTTCCTGCCTCCTGCATCAAGAAAAATTCCCTGACATGTTCATTTTGATGATTCATGACCCTTACAGCTGCAAAAATGAAATAGAAATGCATAATCAGCAACAAATTTCTTTTTGCCTAAACAGTTTAGTTATTATCATGCAGAATTGCCTAACAAATAAAATTAAATTGATATCAGGATAATAATAAATTACTTGATACTAAAAAGAAGAAATATTTTTTTATAGTACAAGAATAATTAAGAAACTATGAACTGACCCAGGCCAGTAGCTGGCAATATATATGAACTGATCGGTTCCTCAAATATTAAAATTCAATGTTCATTGTTGCATGTTTAGTAAAAGCAAGTCAATCTGAAAGTTTGGAGGTAAGCGGGGAGATTTTGAGTCACAGTTTCAGAGCCAAAAAGATTTGATGGTTGTCAAGAGAATTTGGTAAAAAAAGAAGAGACAATAGACTATTGTATATACAACAAGCAAGTGGAATCATGCATTTTAGGAAGATGTGTAGCAGAGCTGTTGTGCTAAAACTTAGGCAGACAGAAAATAATTTGGGCCTTACAACCCTCTACTGTGACACAACCTAAACAACCCTCTACCACAATCCCCTAAAAATCCCCTAATAATCCTCTACCACAATCCCCATGCACCAAAAAAGGCACCTAATATGGCCATTTAGGTCAAACACAAGACATACAAATTCACAAAGCATATGTCCAAGCCCCAATTTGTTACTTTATCATTGTTCGATTGCTACAGGTTCATTATTTAAACAAATTAATATCACTAGTTAAGAAATTTAATATCACTAGTTGAGCAAATTAGTATATTTAGTCAGGCAAGTTATCAGTAGCGGGGCTGAGTTCATCGAAGAGTTGTTGAGACTGGACAATTCTAGACTATCCATTTTGCTCAGTTCATCCTCTGAACACTTCAGTGTAAGAAGATAAATGGGTAAGGATGGCCTATTTAGATGACAGCATACCTGTAATAAAGAGAACCCACGTGTTGGCCGATGGATTGGGTGATTAGCCTACAAGCAGTCAAACAACCATTTTAAAAAAAAAAAAAGTTTCAATACTTATAGAAAAGGCAATTCAATAATTTCATAAAGGTAATTCAATAGATTTAGAAAAGCAGTCTAGTAGTTTCGAAAAAAGCAGTTCAGAAATACCTAATTCTGTGTTGTCAACAGGTAACTCTCATCTGATGTCATTTGATAGCTTTTTCTAGCGACAACAACGCAACAAGTCAAAACATCACAAGTTTGACACGGCCCCTGTTGGTCGCTAGAGCAGCAAGTTTTCAAGCAAGCATTCAGGAACATACGACGAATGGACAGAGCAAGTCAAAGAAGAGAACAGCTGCATAGCTGTGTGATTAATTAGGTCAGCAATGTCCATACAGCAAGGCTAGCGGCCAATTAACCAATGGTGGTAGCACCAACTAAATATAGTTCTAATGCATATGGAAAATAATCTCCCACAACCAACCAACCAAATTGACACTCAACCTGCTCCTGCATGCAACCTTAAACAAGAGACTAAGTGCGTTCAGCTTCAGCCTAGGCCTAACAGGTATTTTCATTTAATGAGAAAAGGAAAAACAAGAGAATGAATGTACTCCTAAAACCCTAAGCAGGAGACAACAATTCCAGAATGTCAAAATCAGAATAGCAATTTCAAATTGTATGAATAATTTCCTTGTTGATTTATTCTAAGTTGCCTACAAATGACACTAAAATTGATAACATGTGACACTTAAATTGCCTACATGTCATGATTAGGGCAAGTACAACGCGTCTCTTGATGCCGTCTCTACGATGTATATTTTGCAAAAATCACCCCACCGATACGAGTAGGCGGGGCGTCGCCTCTCGTGAGACGACGGGAAGTCCCCTTGCCCGAGGCCGAGACGACTTCTCCAGCAGCGTTGTGCGGGCGCTGGCGTCTCCAACCCTGAGGGTCAGGATCCCGCGGCGCTGGTTCACGGAAATCTCGCCAAGAGATCAGTTCACGGAAGAGTGCAGCTGTCCTAGAGGGGACTACTTGAAGCTCAAATACTAATAACTTGCCTGACCAATGAAATTAAATTGCTACCAGAATACTAATAACTTGACTGACCAATGATATTAAATTGCTCAGTAGATTTTTTTTATTAGCTACAGCTAGTAGAGATGGCAGATTGGGTGCACATACCTTAGGGACTGCTCAATACGAAGAAGCAGCGTGTTTCTATCCTCTATCCATTTCCTGGCACAAAGCAGCACCTAAAAACCAGGTTGGATAAATGGTTCAGCTCATTAGATATAAATATAGGTAATTCAATAATTTTAGAAAAGCACATCAATAATTTTAGAAATGCATTTCAACAAATTCAGAAAAGCAGTTCAATATTTTTAGTACAATACAAAAGTCACCGCAGGATGTTATTCAGAATACACGTTCCAGTAGGTTAGATCAGTTCCATTCCTTAGCCACTAAAACATGCTATTGTCGGATCAGGACATGCACATGTCAGATCAGTGGCCTCACTTGAGGACCTGGGGTGGTGAGTTAGTGACCACCACACCAGCCGAATGGAAGGGCACATAAGAAAAGTACCTTTAGACATGTCTAAGTAAACTATTTGGAGCAGCGCATGTATATCATAGATTGAGCACATAAGAACACAAACATGGAGGAAATAATCATCCCCGCTGTGCAAGTAAAGATGGAGGAAATAATCATCCCCGCTGTGCAAGTAAAGATGGAGGGGCTCTAGTCACTCAAAAAAATAGAAGTGTTGTTATAATGGCCCATGAGTGCGTGTGTTACCTTTTGGAACTCTGTCATTGCCATGAAAATAACGTATTAAGACAATGGCTGATGAAACAAATATGAGGCTTTCTTCTCTATTCTGTCATTTTCTTTTGTGACAGAAGTTGCAGAAACCAGAAGCTGTTGTAGCAGAAACAAAAATGGACAAAAACAACAGAGAAGTTTCAACTGACTTCCTGCACAAGATCACAATACTACCCTAGATTTTATACTACAATATTCATAGCTGAATTGACTGAGAGCCTTTCAAAAAAAATAGATGCTATCTGTAGCAAATCCCATAATCCAGCACAAAATACAGCTAATGCCTGCCCATCAAACAAACAAGTCATAAACTAGTATCACATTGCCATACAGAAATGAAGGAAATAATAAGAACAAATCAGATGCATACACAAAGTGAAAACCATAAAGTGGTCCACTTATCTAGCACACAACTGTGCTATGCAAATGAGACTCACAGATTTACCAAATGCAACTTAAGGCAACACTAAAAGTAAAACTAATCCATGAGATGTTTCTGTCCCGTGTTCTTGCAAACAGTCAAGAAATGCACTCTCTCCGGCATTTTTTCCCCAAAAGAAATATACATAAAAAATGGTCCCTAAAGACTTGAATCTGCTCAAAAGCTATGACTGGCACCCGGGCCCTTTTCCAGCTCGCTCTAAATAGATCAGACAGTGTAAATACCAGGAGATGGTATACACGAAAAAGAAAAAAAATGTCGAAGAATCCACCTGGGCGAGCTTGATCTCATCCTGGAGCTCATGGAGACAGTTGTTGAGGCGGCCGAAGCGATTGATGTTCTGCTGGTCCTCCCACGTCACCTGGTCCTCCCACATTACCTTCTGGACATGTGAAATGCGCCCAATTGCTGAAAAAAAACAGACAAGGTTCATCGGCAAGCAGCAAGTCACACAGGTACTAGTCCATACGACACACACACAAAATAGACAGAAAAAGTTGCATTTTACAATAACCTGTAACAGATGCTTGGCCATGAGGTTCTCATAGAGTGCCTCGACAAAGTCCTTATAAAACGCAGCAATACCTGCAGAACACAAACTGGCCACATTCATGAGCATTTCAACATTATTCGAATCACCTTAAGCACTGCACGGACCTGGATTACCAGGAATGAGCAGCACGTTGAGGGACGGCTGTTTGGACCTTATCTCGAGCAATTATGTAGCAGAGCTGCAGGGAATCGCGTCGAGCGCGTGTGGTTAGAACTGAAGAACAGCTTATAAGCATCGAGATTCAGAAAATTTGGGTGACAAGTGTTGTTCGCCCGTGTATGTGAGTTGTGGTAGTACCTCGACACCTTGCATATCCGGGTCGTAGCCTGCTCCTCGGCAGGTACGGCGTCTCTCCATGGATTCTGTGCTTGCGCCGGAAGTCGCGCCGCACACCGATCTAAGCCACCTGCAGCGCTAACTGCGCGAGGAGACATCACACCACGCACTGACGGAATTGCAGTATGGTGGGGATTGGAAGGGTGGGCAGCTCGAACCAACCTGAGCACTGCTACACAGATCAACGGCGCACCGGAGGGAGACTGAAGAAATCACGCGGGCGACGACTGAACGAGGAGGGCCAGGAGCGGGGCGCGTTAGTCAGCAGGGTAGGAAGAAGGCGTTTCGTTACGACGGGAGGAAGAGGAGCTCGAGCGGCGGAGATGCTTACCCATCCGATTGCTGATGGATCGTGGGACGACGACGGGGAGGAGCTGCCACGGCGCGGCGGGTGCCGGAGAGTGTAGCGGTGGATCGCGCAGCGTGTTCACTACCGAGGCCGCGAGTGTGCCCCCGTCCACTGCCCCGTCGTGTGTGGTGCCGCGCGATCCATTTGGTGCTGGAATGCCGCGCCACCTCCTCGCACCCTGGCTCCGGCGAGCCACAGTCGCAGACGAGGGGGGCTTCGTGTCTGGCGCTTGGGATCCCCAAACAGGATTGAGCCTGGGACTGGGGACTGGTCGACCAACATCGGCTGCACGGCGCGCGGCAGACGGAAAATCCACGTGCATCTGGTCCTCGGCTCCGGCGTCGCGGTCCGCTGACCTCGCGGTGGTGGAGCTCATTGCGGCTAGGGTTGATGGCGCGACGACCGGCGAACTAGATCTGGATGCAGGGAGGAAGGAGGGGTAGGGGAGAGGGAGGGGATCCGGTGGAGGTGGGGCCAGGGCCGGCAGTGGATGGGTGGCCGGCGGCGAGGTAGAGCCGGTAAGACGGAGGAATGCGGCGGAATCCCAGGAGAGGGAAATGGAGATGAGGACGATGAGATGGAAATGAAACGGCACGGGTGGGGATGAGGACGATGGATGCAGCGTGCAGCCCGTGAGACAAAAAGTCTGCACGCCAGAAATAAGACAATACCAAATATATATTATATTTAGATACGTAATAAAAGCTACGTATCTAGTAAAAAAAAAAACGACTTATAATCTGTAACGAAGGGAATACAAAGCTAGTCAAACTTTAAAAATTTTAACCTGTGCAAAACTCTTGCTCCGGGAGTCAAATATTTTTAACTTTGAATATATATATATATATATATATATATATATATATATATATATATATGCGCTTATACTACACCCTAGGTGTAGAATTAGATTCTACACCCTAGCACCCAAACCACCGCACGCCCAGCCCAACCATCGC
The DNA here is from genome assembly GCA_015847255.1 of Hyparrhenia diplandra. Taxonomy (NCBI): domain Eukaryota; kingdom Viridiplantae; phylum Streptophyta; class Magnoliopsida; order Poales; family Poaceae; genus Hyparrhenia; species Hyparrhenia diplandra. Next base: position 39,486 of record JADLZK010002088.1, read on the forward strand.
GCTCCCCTCGCTCTTGACCAGTTAACCTCATTAGCTAACACCCGCACCCCATTGTCCCGACCCGCTAACGCCATTGCCCCGCTAACACCCAAGCCTAACCCCGACCCCGATTTATTCTGACCCCGTCCCAAAATTTTACCCGAGGTTTCCAGCGGCGGCGCTAGCAGTGGTGATTTCGTGAGGGGCGGCGGCCGCGGGAACGCCGGCGAAGCCCCCCGGCGCCTTCACGCTTGTGCTCGCACCCTTCCCTCTCCTCCTTCGCGAGGCATTTTTTCCCGCCTCCCTACCCTTGCGCTAGAGTCTTAGGCGCAGACGACGGTGTGGATTAGCGAGGGTGGCGCGTGAGGGAATGGCGGCGAGGCTCTTCGGCGGGTGTTCATTTGGGACCTCTCCACCCATCCCACTCCTCGCTCCCCTCCCCCTTTCCATCGCCCTCTCTCGGCTCTCGCGAGGATCTTCTCGCCCATAACCCTATCTCGTCGTGCGGCCCTCGTATTTGCTGCCGAGAATGTCGCCGAGAGAAGGAGCGGTCTCGCTGATTTTGGCTTTGCGTGCACACCGGTGAGAATCCCCTCCACACCCACATGTTTCTACCTTTAGTAATCCCCTTTATTTTTATTCAGTAATCACTAACAGTGATAGTGGTTCATTAGTTTATTAGTTCACTAATAGTTCAGTAATCAGTAATTATTTACCTATGGGCCAAAGCACATTAGCTGTGAATCTTCCCATTAGCTGTTGTTGGTCGTTTTGCAATCTTTTTTTCATCAGTAGTATTTGTCCAGTAAGTTTTCAGCAAGCATGTTTTGTTGCGAGCATGCAGTTCATGGAATGTGCTGAATTTTTATTCGATTGGTTCTCTCGATAGTTCATGCAGTTATTTTGGGGAAACGCTCAAATTCTAAATCTAATGTAGCAGCATCACCTCCGTTGTTGGGTTCAGTAATTAATCTTGCTTTATTAATTAATCTTGTTTTATTAATTAATCTTGTTTCTTTATTTAGTAATCATGTTTTGTAATCCATCATATTTTTATTTATTATTCGATCCATTGAGTTTAGTAATCAATTTTGTTTTATTGATCCATGTTTTGTAATTCCAAAATAATTACTGAACCAATGGCTCTCTTGCAGTGGTAAATATGTTTCAGTTATTTTTAGTAAAACTTTATTATTCAGTAAAATGTGCAACCTTCAATATATGGTCAGTAATCTGTGCATCCACAGCCATCAATACATGTGTTAGTAATCTTTGCTCATTAATGGCAGGAATTCCAAGCAACATGAAACTCTACAACGCCAGCTCTCTGCTTTGTGTGTCCCCATGGCAATTTCATCCAGCAATCTCAAGTTTTTTCATCGCTCAAGCTAGCGTGCTCAAATATGTTAGAAACCTATAGGTTGCAGCACATGTTGGTGCTCAGTTTAAGTATTTTGTAACCGACTAGAGAGACCGACTTCGAGACACATTTTTTGTTAATTAGTGGTAGTAGTTGAAGCAAACATGTATGTATAAGCTCATGCTAATGACCTCTTCCTCTTCAAGCACTGCTTTGTATACTCCTTTGCATTTAAATTTAAATTATACCCTCTCTGTGACCCCCTGTATGTTCAGTAATGCAATAATATGCCATGGTTACTTTTGACAACTTGAGATTTTTGGTAATTCAAGAATGCATTAACTTGAGCATGTTTGTATAATTTGTATCCTGTTGCTGTCTCAAGTAGTAGTGTTCAAGTAACTGATATTTTCATCATTTGGATTTAGTAATTGAGCATCCTATCAGTAATTTTTCACGTGTGCATCCCAATTCAATCGTTTTAGGTTCCTATTTCAAGAATCCCAGTCAATAGAAATGACCCTCCTTTACTTACAGTTTCAGACAACCAATTAGGTCCATCTAATGCTAGTTTTTTTTAGTAATTATGTACCGTTGACATTTCTTATTTTTTTTGTGCAAGATATTCAGACTACATCACTAGTTGTACATCATAGAAGAATCCAATTTGCATCTAAATTAAAGCAAACCAACACAAATGGGGGGCTTGTTCCTGCGAGCATATAAATTTCCTCTTCATTATTTTTTTTTCCATTTGAACCAACCAATTATCGTTCATTAATTCCTATGATCAAAATATTTTTAGAACTTACATGCTCATCTATCTAATGCCGGTAGTGAGATGATTGATGATACAAATACCATCCCTGTTCAGGCACTCCGACGAGACATTATTGAATAAGATTCAAGTAATTTGTATCCTTTTCGAAGTCATTATCGATAATTCAATAATGAGAAACATTCCATAATTCGGATTCATTAATGCATCTTGTTAGGGTTCATGTTGTTTGTCGATTTAGTGTTCATGGAGTTTACCGAAGTTTAGGGTTCATGGCGATTGCCGAGTTTAGTATTGCCGAAGTTTAGGGTTCGTGGCATTTGTGGGGTTTGGGGTTCATGGTATTTTCTTAGTTATATAGTTATGAGTTTAGTGTTCATGGCGTATGTCGAAGTTTAGGGTTTGCTATCGAATTAAATAATTTGCTATTAGTAATCCTAATTTATGTTGTTAGTAACCACATAAGTTAATGCCGAGATTAGGTTCACACATTTTGTAGAGATTAGGGTTGACACATTTTGCCGTGATTAGGGTTCACACATTTTGCTGAGATTAGGGTTGACACATTTTGTAGTGATTAGGGTTCACACATTTTGTAGAGATTAGGGTTAACACATTTTTGCAGAGATTAGGTTCACACATTTTGCGTAGATTAGAGTTCACACATTTTGCGTAGATTAGGGTTCACACATTTTGCCGATATTAGGGTTCCTATTGTTCATTTGCGCACACATACATCTTCCTTATATAAGTTTAGCGCCGCAAGCGCGGCCTCAGAGTGAATGTAGCGAGGCCGAGAGGGCCGGTAGGCCCTCGAGGCCGAGCGGTCAAGATGTGTGCACACTTCACACAATTTTGCTGAGATTAGGGTTCACACATTTTTGCCGAGATTAGGGTTGACACATTTTGCCGTTGACACATTTTGCCGAGATTAGGGTTCACACATTTTGCTGAGATTAGGATTGACACATTTTGCTGTGATTAGGGTTCACACATTTTGCAGAGATTAGGGTTCACACATTTTGCTGAGATTAGGGTTCACATATTTTGCTGAGATTAGGGTTCACACATTTTGTAGAGATTAGGGTTCACACATTTTGCCGTGATTACGGTTCACACATTTTGCGAGATTAGGGGTTCACACATTTTTTGCTGAGATTAGGGTTCACACATTTTGCTTTGAGATTAGGTTCACACATTTTGTAGAGATTAGGGTTGACACGTTTTTTGAGATTAGGGTTTAGGGTTTAGGGTTGACACGCTTTTCTTTGAATCCTTAGTTTTCTAACATGCACATGCATAGGAATTGACAGCTTGGATCTATGTATGTTCCACCCATGTAAACTTTCATTCTTTTTTTTCTCTCTCTGGTAATTAGAACCTCATGTAATTTGGTAATCTAGTAATACGTGGATTCAAGAATTGTGTAATGTCGAACCTTGTATCTATGTAATTTCGTAATCCAAGAACAAGTGGATTCAATAATCTTGTAATCAAGTACTATAAGATTCACAAGCATTGTATGGACATGCTTAATGTTTGTGCTCAATTTTTTCCTTCAATAATCTTGGGTGACAGTGTAAATCAACCGTTATTATCTTGGCCGATTTCAAGCCACGTATAAACTCTTGCAATTTTCATTGTCACCAATATTTGATGGGTACAAGAATTCATGATTCCCTCCGAAAGATGCTTCTCCATCAAACTTAGATGGCCTGAATTTGTGCCCGGCAATCTGAATTTGTTTAGTAATACTTTATTTCTATCCTCGTAATACCAACTTGTTCAATAATATTTAGCAATGCATGTAGCATCATGCATCAGCAAGAACATCCACTACTGATGTGAGATTATCAGGTACAAAATACAAATGCAATCTGTCATCTATTCTATACGTAATACCCTCGAATTTTTCTTGATGGCCGCTTCAACTCGCATTACTAACTCTCCGTTGACCCCAATCATATTTTCATTATCGACAAAAACTGATTCCCCATCACGAGGTCATTCAATTCATACTAATGTTCTTCCATAAAGCTTCCATCGATGCTCAGATTACATATGTCAAATTGACAAATTCCAAGTAACTACCGTGTTCGGGGAGCAACTCTTTTTACATGCGTTGGTAACGCCCCAACACAATTCCATATAAGCAGGTGGATAATAGCACAAGTACTTGAACTAACTTAGCAAAATCGAATCAAGAGCTTCTCCAATCCGAGCTGCTACGTGCTAGTCTAAAACCCACATCACAAAGCACCATGTGTATAGAATTGAAGAATGACGACACTGAACTTGTAAAGATCGACGACTGAACAATATGTGTCAAATCATCGAAGGATAAGGGATTCCCGAAATTACCTGAACCATCCAAAATTGTACCATCCAAATCGGGCTACATTACGCCCAATGCAGATCGATTTGGTGGGAATCGAGCTTCAGCCAAGGCCGCTCATCCCTCCTACAAGCAGGTCGCGGCAAGATCCCCGCCGCCGCACACGCACCGCATGTTCTCGCTATGTTCGGCAATACAAATGTTCTCGCTATGTTGGGCAATAGTTTGTCAAGAATCACACACACTGTGTTGGACAATAGTAACTTTTAATCTAATTAATAGTATGTCAAGAATCTCAGTTTCAATCTCAAAAGCTGATGATATATTTTTTTGTCAATGAAGAAATCACTAGATGATCCAAGAACCATAACTACCATTCAAAAGCTGATCATCAAGAAACATTCAGTAATTCGCGTTGTTGAAACATCGCCTCTGTAATCTAATTAATAGTATGTCAGTAATCTCAGTTTGAATCTCCAAAAACTGAGGAACCATAGTTGAGGAACAGTAATTACTTAGATCGACTTAGGTATCATACACGATTGTGTGAAATTGAGATGGAATCTTAGATTCTTGAATCATGTCTTTTGGTTCAGTAATTGGGGCGAGGGGTGTTTCTGAGATGCAAATTCACCTAGATTGCGCTGCTGCCGTGCTTGCGCGCGCCGTCGCCGCTTCCGGCACCGCCTGCAGCCTGCGTTCGTCCTGGGCGCCGCCACGCCGCCCCTCGCGTCGCGCCCAACGCTGCCCGCGCGTTTTGTTGGCTGCGCCGCCATCCGCGCTTGCCCTCGCGCCAAGCAGCGGCTCCCGGGGCCGCTCGGTGTTGCAGCTGTGCTCTCGCGCGGCGCCGCCATGTGCGCGCCCCGCCCCCTCAGGCGCGCCGCCGGCTTACTCCGCGCCGTTGGAGAAGAAGCCGGGGTTGGGGGACGGGTCTGTTTGTTTGGACCAGGCTAACGGGTTTCAGTTAGTTGGTGCAGGTGCATGCGATCCGGTTTAGGTGGCTGGGTCGGTTTGGGGGTGTTCTGGTTGGGTGGACACCTGTGACCAGCGGCCGCGGCCGAGCATAGACTATATATGCACTCTACAGTAGGTTTAGATGGTAAAATAGTTTAGGATTTTTTTATGGTTGGAAAATTTTTTTTTTATCCTTTTGTGTCTCTATTGTACTGGACCGCGTTCACGGATAGAAAGAGGAGTGCCCATCCTTATTTTTCCTTGCGGTCGGCCAAGCAGAGCAAGCGAGAGAGAGAGAGGGTGGTGTGCAGCCCCGGCATGGGTGGTGCTCAGCGTTAAACTATTTTGTTGTAATAGATTTTGTTTATTGGTAATTTATTTGAGTATAATTTAGGTAAAAGTATTGATTTGTTTGTTGTGTTTCTAGAAAAGGCCAATATTAGCAATTTGTAGTTTTTTTAGGATAAAAAAAGAGGGTATATATATAATAGCGGGTATTAAATGAATCATAAGTAAATTAGGAACGATTGGGACTTGAGTCAAATTTGCAACTTCCAAGTTATAGTAAAATTTGGGGCATAAACTATGCAGCCAAAAATTCCAAAAGAAAAGAAAAAATTTCCTTAGCTTAGGCCGGCTCAGCTAGCCCCTTTGTATACACCGATCTGGTGGACTTCCATTTTGGCTCATCATTCTAATGGACCATGTCCGTGCAAAGGAATATAGGGGTGATGTGCTCTATGACACGCGGGCCCATTGGGAAAAGGATAAGAACGAAGTGTGGTGCCGTTCGTGTGCTGTTCGGCCACGGGCCTGTGCTCGTCGTCTTCGTCTCCAATCGAGCAAACTGAGAGGCAGAGTGGAGGGGGGAAAAATAGGGGCAACAGAGGAGCAAGCGGCGCAGGGGGAGGTTTCTTCGGCGGCAGTATTGGTGCTGGCCTCGGTGGCAAGGCGGCGCTGGGAGGATCGTGGCGAGCGTGGGCGAGTCTGGTGGCTGTGTGCTGGGCTCGGCATGGCGGTGGAGCAGAGGCAGGCAGAGGGCGGTAGGGTGAAATACGCATCTCCGGCGGCGCTCTCGTCGCGCGGAGAGAGGGAGGTGCGCTTTGATGTTGTCGTCGCTGGGTGCTGAGGTCGATGGCGAGGACGATGAGGTAATCGCCCCCATCCCCCATGGCGTTGGTGGTAGTGAAGTGGCGGCGGGGGGCGTACGTGCGCGGGAGCAGGGAAGAGGAGGCGGGGAAGAGGTGGTGGCGGCACTGAGGAGGTGTCGGAGTCACGGGAGCAGGGGGACGACAGGCGATGGCGGCGGCGCTCCAGGCGGCTGCTGGGAGAAGTGCGGCCGAACGGTGGTAGTTGTCCACAGGCGCAACGGCAGCACCGGCGATTGAGGAGGTGGAGCGGCGCCGCGGTGGAAGGAGCGAGCTGAAGCCCTGTAGGGAAAGTGCTGGAAGCTGCGAGCGGATGGGATGAGTTTTTTTTTTTTAACTGAAGAGGTGGGGATTGGATTTGTTGTGGGCCTGGAAGCGAGAAGGGGAGCGGGTGGGCATGGCGGGAGGAGGGGGTGACGGCGTGGAAACGCTTGAGGAGAAATCAGGAAGGCTCGAGAAGAAGTTTTCTAGCACACGAATGGACGGCAGAAAGAGTTTGGTGGACGGATCGGACGGTGTACGGAGATTTACTGTAGCTATACTCACAAAAACTACTTTCATTGTACAGTGCCCTAGCAGCCCCACGTTTAAGAGATTTTATAGATAAGAAAATATTAATATTTATGCCTCATAATTAATATCATTAGATAAACTGCTGAAAGTAATTTCGTAATAAACTTATTTTGTGATACAAATGTTGCTAATATTTTTACAACCTAGTCAAAAATTTAAGGAAGTTTGATAACATGAACCTCGTAGCGACACTTTGTTTTATAGGAGTAGGTGACTTCCTTTTTCGAGAAAGCGAGTAGCTGGTGGGATTAAACATGTCCTCGTTGCTGCAGAAGTGGACTGGAAATTCTTTTGAGTTTTTTTTTATGGTGCCATTAGACTAACTGCAGCGCGTACGCTTATACGCATCCGGGACGAGCATTTACCGGACGAGCGGGGTCCGCTATGCGGTCCGCAACGCGAGGGCATCCGGTATTCCTAGCGCGATAGCGTGCTCCCGCTACGCACCTCCGTGGCACGGGGCCCGTGCGTCGTCGCACCTCCCAACCGCCCGCTCGAGCTCGGTCTGCCGCCGCAGCGCCGCCGGCAACGGGAGCAGATGGAGCTCCCTCCTCCCCGGCGTGCGTGCCAAGCTCGCCGTGCTCGCCACCATGGCCGCCACCCCTCGCGGTCGCGGCGCCAGCGGCACATCCCAGAGGCATCGTCCCTCCTAGGCCCGCTCCTCAACGGAATCCACTCCCCGACGACCAGCTCGCCGGGCTCCGTAGGAGCACCATGCGATGGCTGCAGGTGGTGGGGAGCTCGCCCGCACCCAGCTTCCGCCCGCGGCGGAGCTCGCCCGCGCCTCCCCGTGGCCGGCGGAGGCAGCGTAGCCCGGCCCCGGCACCGTGTCCGTCGTAGCTCACGTGCTCGCCGGCGGAGGCGTCGTAGCCCGCCCCCACGGCGTCCGTAGCTCACGGTCCTGAGCCCGCCCCTCGACTCCTCGGTCCTCGCCCCTCGCCTGGGACGAGGACGGCTTCTGGCCCAGGGCGGGAAGGGGGATTTCGGAGGGAACGCGCGAAATTTGGGGAACGCGCCGCCGTCTCCCGCCATCGACGCCGCCACCGACATCTCCGCTGGTCCCTGGGTTGCGCCACCGCGACGCGCACTCGCAGTCTCGCTGTACACATCCGGCGTTGGCCTCCATGGCGAACCCCGCCTCTGCCTCCGCCTCGGCGCGCTGTTCGATTGTTCTGACCCACAAACCAGAAGTTTGCTTCCTGATAGCTAGCCCAACTAAAGTGCTTGAAAACATCTTTCTCCATCCTCAACAGAATCGTGCCCATGGAGTACTCTTCTGCATCCACCCACCAATCCAAGCGCCTGCCCTTTTTGTACACGGATCGATCATCCTCAACAGTTGACTAGGACGATACATCAATCACAACTCTACATGCATTGGTCGGATAGATCCTGAAATAGTAGCAGTGTACACAAATTAGCACTGCTTCCAAAAGTCATTTCTCATCACTGACCATCCTCATACCATGTCAAATTGCACACACATATCACACTTCGTGACTAGTTTCAGTTGGGATCCCATTTCAGTTCTACTATGAACAATGAAGTAGAGAGCTAGGGTTTCATTCTTACCCGTCGGGGATATCAGATCGATGCATTGTTTCAACACATGCGCACTGGAGGAGGAGGCACAGCCGGCGCAGCACACAGTCGAGGAGGAGGAGGCGGACGGCGTAGGCGGCGCGGCCTCCGCGTGAGGAGCAGCCCGCGGTAGACGGCGCGGCCTCCACGCGGGGAGGGGCCTCCGCGTGAGGAGTAGCCCGTGGCATCTGTTGGGTATTTTTAACGCACACAAAATAAATAGGAAAAATCTGCAAGCGCACAGATACCGCTGTAGCTTTCACCCAGGGGGTTTTAATATCGAATCCACAGGGAAACGTGTGAGGCTAACTACAATCTAACTCAACAAAAAGGGTAACTAAGTTTAAGTTTTTAGTAACTAATAAAGTTCTAAGCTAACTAAAATGGTTTTATGATAACTAGGAATAGCAACAAGGTTAGGATAAATAGAGACAATAAAGAGGATAACTAAGGGTCTTTGACTTCTAACTTGGGTAAACAATGTCTTCTACCAATCTATCTTGGCCGATAACTAATAGGGAACAAAGCAGAGTTTCCTCCCTACTCGCATCAATAAGGCTACAAGTCTTACTAACGGGATGGTGGGCTACAGAGGATTCAATAAAGCTATAAAGTCACCTTTATGATACTACCACCGATATCCGTAAGGGGCGATTAACCCTAGCCTAAGCACCACGCCTATGCTAAGAATTAACACTCTACTCCTTCTAGAATATAGGAATAAAGCACTCAAAAAGAGACATAAACTAGATAGACAATATAAACAAAGTAAACTTAGATTAAAAGTAAATTACCAGAGAAATCTTGAAGACAAGATGAACTTGAATCCACTGAAGTACAAGCCGAAGAGAGAGCACCGACAGGCCGGCAGCTCTTCCCAACTCATCCCTTACTCTCTATCTCACTATTCTATGTATAAGACTAGATCTATGAAGATCTAGTCTTCTCTTGCTAGCTAAACCTAAGAGATAGATCCATTCAAGGGATCCCTCTCCTCATCTACTGAAAAGACTAATGAATAGCTAATGAATTAGGGTTTCAGGGGGGAGCCCTGCCCCTTCTTTTATAGCCCCGAGGGATGGATGTGAGCCGTTGGATCAAACCGACTTTAATGGACGGTTGGAGTGAATTCTAGGGTTCCCATAGGTCGGTGGAGGAAGCTTCCGTAAGCCGGGGGCCACGGGGGGGCGCCCGCCCCCCTCGGCCCCCCGGCCCCACCTGGTGAGGTGGGCCCCGCCTTTGCGAGCTGTCTTCTCTTCTCATTTGGACCCCCTCGAATTTATACCAATCGCCCGATTTGGTCCTTTTCTCTGGTGTCTTGATTTATCCTCTTTTTCTCTCGATTTTTTGGGGTTTTCCAGAGTTCACCAGAAAACCGAGTGTGCACCAAAACTCATGGAAATCATTAGTATAAACCCTATCTTCTAGTGTTTTTGTTCACAATGATCTATTATTTCATGGTAAAAGTTGACAATAACTACCGTCAACAAAGATCCAAACAAGCAGGAGGACTTCTGAGCTCCAAGGCGGCGGGCGGAGGCGGCGCGGCCTCCGCGTGAGGAGCAGCCCGGTAGACGGCGTGGCCTCCCACGCGGGAGGGGCCTCCGCGTGTGGAGTAGCCCGCGGCGGCCCATTGCGGAGGACCCCTGAGCTCCCAAAGCGGCGGGCGGAGGCGGAGCTCCCGGCGAAACCAACACGGGCGCAGCAAGCGCCCGCCGGGTCGGACGGCAAGCATGCTTTCGACCACCCCGGCCTTCTTCAACCTCGAGACAGCCCGACGCGCTCACGCGACCCCGCCACCCGCTGCCCATCGCCCTCCGTCGTGGGCGCTAGGGTTCGGCCGAGCAACGCCGTCGATCACCCCCTCCCCAACCTTCTTCAACCTCGAGACGCTGACGCGCCACGCGACCCCGCCACCCCCGCCCTGCGCCCCGCCGCGGGCGCTAGGGTTCACCGGGAGCCCGGCGAACCCGCCGCCCGCGGCGGCCGCCCCTCTTGCCCTTCCCTCACCGCCGTCTTCTCCACCTCCGGCGAGCTCGGCCGCCGCCATCTCCTCCGACTCCGGGCGAGGCCCCCGCCCCGACCGGCCCGACCGCCCCTACACCGCCAAGACCCCCTGCCGCCCATCCACCATTCCCACCGCCTGTCCTACCTACCTTCTCGTGGCCGGCTAGACAATCTATACCCGGGAGAAAGCTGCCGGAACCCTAGCTCACCGGCGAGGGCCGGTGGGCGAGGGCGCGGTGGAGGGTGGGCGTGTGGGAGGGAGAGCGCGCCACCGGCTTGGGCCGCACCGGGTCACAAGGCTGGACCGAATCCCGGGCGTGGGGAGGAAGAAAAATAGTGCTTCCGAGAGAGAGGGGTGGGGGTGGTCGGACAACGCATCCTGTCCACTTGGTCGGACCGGAAGACTGGCGAACCAACGCGGCACGGCTCTCTTTCCCAACGTGTGTGAGTCCCTTTCCTGTATGAGGATAAGGCAAGGGCAAAAAGGTCACTTAAGTTTTGGAGTTCATGTCAAATTAACGCTTCTTTGTGTAAAACATGACAGAGTGCTATTTTCAGTTCATGGGACAACTTTCAGTGCTATTTTACGGGGCTGAACTCTTTTGGTGGTATTTTAGGGAGATCGTGATCTTTCGATGCTACACAACCAATTATCCTTATTTTATTTTATTTTTAAAAAAAATCAGGGTATTACACTCGCAAAAATGCCGATATATAGATGGTTGCCCACCATGTGTTTTGCCTACCATAATATTAGCTCTGTCGCAAAAATTATGTCATTCTTACTTTTTTTACGAGTCAATAAATCTCAAATTTAACAAAATATATAGAAAAAGTTACTAATATTTATGGGATGTAATAAGTATCAATAGATGAATTATACTCTCTCCATTCTAAATTATAAGTCGCTTTTGACTTTTTTTGGTTCATTCATTATTATATCTAGATGCATAGCAAAATGGATATAAAAAAATCAAAGCAACTTATAATTTGGAACGGAGGGAGTAGAATATTTTTTCATAACTAATATATTTTGAGATATAATGTTGATAATACTTTACTAGAAATTCAGTCAAACTTCAAAAACTTTTACGTAGTTGAAACCTAAAATAACACTCTTTTAAAGATGGAGAGAGTAGATTGAAAAAGACTGCCTCTATCAAAAGTGCCCTACTAATAGCAAATAGAAAATTAAATGCAGATAAAACTACAAATGCATCGATTTTTAGCTAGTGGATTCAAACTTATAGGTAACTGTCTAATTATTACTCTCTTTCGTCCCAAAATAAATACAAATCGTGTTTTTCGAAGAGTCAATCATTTTTAAATTTAACTAGAAATACACAAAATTATATCAATATTTGTAGCTTCAAGTAATTTATTATAAAATATATAATTATTACATATAATAAATATTATTATATTTTTATATTCAGTCAAACTTTTAAATATCGGCTCATTGATAAGTGAAATGTGTATTTTTTAGAATTAAAATGTGTATTTATTTTAGAACAACAAAGGGAATACCGACTAAAATGCCCTTGCTGCTACAGAAGTCGACTGAAAAAAAAAACACCGTTGGATTGAACTCGGATGCCTGCTGAATTGCTGATGGACCCAACCATTCATCGATGTCATCAAGTCCATTTCTCAGCCCCCGACTCGTTCTGTGCAACCTCTTCGCCTCCGCTTGGCCCCTCGCGGCCTCCGGTCTCCCAGACTCCTCGGCTCTTCGCCGCTGGTGAACCTGCTGGCGGCGGCTTCCAAACTCCAAAGGTGAGGTGGTACCCTCCGGGAGATCTCCATTGTTCTCTCCGCATTGCCGCCGCCTGTTCACCCCTTTATCTTGTACAGTTGCGTTCTTGTCACACAGAGCACCGCCGCCCGCCGCCTGTTCGACGGAATGCCTGAGGAACCAGCGGGCAAGAAACCGACTTGTCCGGCCGGCGCCGCCGCGGGTGACGCCTTCGCCGCCCTCCGGGACGAGGTACTGCAGCACGTCCTCTCCTTCCTCCCGGGGCAGCCGGCCGTGCGGACGTGTGTCCTGGCTCGGCGCTGGCGCCGACTCTGGGAGGGCACGGCGGGCCTGCGCATCACCTCCGCCAACGCGCCCGAGCCGATGAGCTTACAAGAAGACCTTGTGTCCTCGGGGCAGCTTCGGGAGTTTGTGGACCACCTGCTCCTCCTCCGTGGCGGCGCGCCGCTAGACAGTTGCGAGTTCATGTTCGATGTGCGCGACGACGCGGACGTGCCCCACGTCAACCTCTGGATCTGGCATGTCATCAGGTGTCAAGTCCGGCGGCTCGAGCCCAGTATCACCTGGGAGGAGGATCCCAGGGTCATTTATTTTCATGTCGACAACCCGCCTCTTGTCTCCAGGCACCTTCGAAGGCTACAGCTGAACGACACAGGATTGAATGACAACTTTCTTGATTTATCAGGCTGTCCGGCACTGGAAGATATATCAACAATGGTAACTTTCTCCATGCTAAGAGGATCTCGTCTAAGTCTGTGAAGCAACTGACTGTCATCGATTCCAACTTCAATGAGCAGATCCGCACTACAATTGATGTCCCAAGTACCGTTTCATTGCGATTCGAGGACCCATGGTTCAGGACTCCTGTGCTTAGAAGCATGCCATTTTTAGCAGTGGCAGTTGTCAGATTAGGCACTGATTGTATGTCTTTGGACCAGTGCTATAATTCTGAATCTGGGGATTGTGATGATGAGCACTGTCAAGGGTGTTATGGCCTGGAAGGTGATAATTTCAATGGTAGCACTGCCAATGTCGCCAAAAAAAGAACAAATCTGTGCTTCTGAATGGTTTATCAGAAGCTAAGAGTTTGGTCTTGACAGATGAATCCCAAATGGTATACTTAAATTTTAGCGTTTAACTCATTCATATTACATCTCAATGACTCAATTCTGTTGTAACAGCTATATCGGTTGTAGGACACTGATGACATTTGTGTTTTGCACTAGCTGGATTCTTATTTCATTTTTTGATAAAAGATTCTTAAATCATTATGTTCATTGTAATGATTGCCTGACATTTTTTTTGTTTGTACTTTCTCCGGTTCATTTTCAAACAAGATGTGAAATGGTGCCCCATGTTCAGAATGTTAAAGACTTTGTTACTAAATGAATATTGGTGTGTGCCTCCTGACTTCTGTGAACTAGCTTGTCTTCTTGAACATTCACCAGTTCTAGAGAAGTTCACTCTTCAAATTTTTTGAAGGTACATATATTTTCTACATGACAACTGCTGCTTACAGTATTTTGTTTCATCTATTTATCTTGATGAAATGTTTTTACCATAGGGACCTGAACATAAGTTTGAAATCAGTCAGATGGAGGGATGTGCTGCAATATCAGAAAACCTTAAGATTGTTGAAATCAAATTTGAAGTGGCTGACGAGGGAGTTCTGAAAGTTTATAACTTCCTGCAAACACTTAACATAGGTTTTGCTTTCTACATTTCTGCAGTTTGTGATCATATTTGAAACTAACACAAGCTAAAGAAGAATCTCCTGAGTTTGTCAGAAAATTATCGAATAAGAAATAAAAAATTGTTTAAAAATGCTTTTAATGTTTCTACAAATATTATCTACAAATCTGTACATGCAGGTGTACTAATAGTGTAGCTTAAAAAAAGTGAGCTCAAAATGATTAGCTTGTGTATTTCTGAATTATTGACATGTTGCTTAGTTTTCAATCGGCGACATGTTCGTCCCAACATGTTGAGATCTTGGCCAATATAAATTGTTGCCCAATTCAGTTTTTCTCATTACATCAATGCTGCACTTTCCATAAGTTAAATTGTTATGGGCCAAGCTCTACATATTCATTTCAAGCTTTCTTGCCAAGTGATCTCTTGTTTCTCATATCTCACCCTTGTTACTTGTGTGTGAACTTATTATGCTTTTCATATTTCCATAGATTTCAATTTTGACGAAGAAGAGGAGACTTTGTTTGAAGATGTATCTACTACCTCTTAACTGCATCAAGAAATGGAAGGTTGAATTTGTTGTGGCAAGGGTTCTGTGTTTTATATGTGAACTTTTCATGTTGCTTCTATAACTTAATGGAAAAAGTCTAGATAACCCCCTGAGGTATGGGTGGTGTCTAATTTACACCTCAAAGTATAAAACCAGGTAATCAACACCTTAAAGTAGTTAAAACCGGTCATTTAACCCCCTGAGGTGGTTTTACAGGGTGGTTTGGCTTACGTGGACATCCAGCCTGGCTTAATTGGACACGGAGGCACATAACAGAAGGAATCTAGTCTCTGTTCCGTGCATCTCGCCCAAATCCACCGCACAGCCCCGGCCGCCGTTCCTCGCCGCCCTCGCGGGCCGCACGCCGCTGTCCCTGCGCCCTCGCCGCCCGCATGCCCCGGCCCCTCAGCACCCCGCCGCGGCCCCCTCGTCACCGGAGCCTTCGCCCTTGCCTGTTCTGCAGCGCTGCCGCCGGGTCGACTGCGAGCCGAGCCGCCTCGTGCTGCCGCCGGGACGCCCAGGCGCCGAGCCCCCACGCGCTACTGTCGGGACGGCCGGGCGCCGAGCCTGCTCGCGCTGCCGCCGGGACCGCGCGCTGAGCCCCCGAGCGCGCCGTCAGGACGACCGCTCTGAGCCACCGTTGCCTGGAACGATGAGGATGCAGCCATGGAGAATGCTGGAACGAGTGCCATGGAGAATGCAGGTTTGGAAAGATGAGGATGCAGCCATGGTTGAATGCATTGTTGGAAAGTTGAATCCAGTGCAAGGTAGAATACGGAGATGAGGATGTTGGCTGGAAAGTTGAATGCTAGAAGGCTCAAGTTCAGTAGCTTCTTCTTTGTGTTTGTAATTGGCCTCCTGTTTGTACAATCTGAATGTATGCAGTTGTGTGCACTTGAAAAATGTAAAGTCTGAATGTTTGTACAATCTGAATGTGTTTGTGCAATCTGAATGTATATGCAATGCAATGCAGTTGATTGCTCATATATTTTGTGCAATCTGAATGTATTTGTGCAGTCACTGTTTGAATATGAGTTACAGCTGATGTAAAGCAACAGTTAGACATCCATTATGCATAAAAGCTGAATTTTTAAACATATATTACAGGATTCCATATATTACACAAGTGGCATTTTTGTCCACAAAAGCTTGAACATATACTACAGATTGGCACTCTGTATGGCATTTTTAATGCCCATAAGCCTGTCCTACGGATTGGCATCCTGGCATTTTCTATGTCCATTAGCTTATCCTACATATTCACATATTCACAAATTCACATGACTGAAGTACTTCAGTAATTGTTCCCAAACAACAGGTGTTGCAGCCTCCCTGTTCCCCTTGTAGCAGCCTGTGATCGTCCCCTAGTCCCCCTTGTTGCAGCCTGTGATGCTCCTCTGGTTCCAATTGGAGCAGCTTGTGTCGATGAAGCTTGACTTGGTCCAGGTTGGCTAGATGATGGCTGACTTGTCCGGGATAGAATGATGTAGTTGGACTTGCTCCAGGCTGGCTACCTGCAGGCTGTAGTAACAAAAAAAAAAATTCAGAAATTACAATGTCATGGGGATGCTACATACTAGTGCTTGTCAATGACCTATTACCTTTGCATTAGTACTCTTAGGCCTCTTAGTGCTTGTTGGACCATCAGATGTACCCTCTGCATTCTTCCTCTTCCTTGTCTTTGCTCTTTTGATGTGAGCATTAGCCTTCTTACCAGCTTCAGGATTTTTGGGGCAACTTCTCGCATTGTGGTCTGATTTGTGACATAATCTGCACCTCATCTTGATGCCTATCCTATTGAGCTTGGTTCCTTTTGGTTGTTCTCCCTGCTCCCTTCTTCTTTCTGTCTTGGGCTTCTAGGCGTCTTCACAAAAGCTGGGGGTTCTGGTCTTGGCATGTCTGCTATTAGCCAATTTGCTGGACCTTCAATTGGTTGGAGCACATGCTGATATGTCTTTAGGTATTGAGCTATAGTGAAGCATGGTGCAATGTAGTCATCCAACTTCATTGATGCCTTGTAAATGCAACTGATGGCATGGCAGCAAGGAAGGCCTGAAAGTTGCCAATACCTACAAGTGCAAGTTCTTTGCTGCAAATTCACTACATATTTCCTGTCCTCTTTCTCCTGCACCTCAAAACCATCTGCTCCATTTCACAGAACTATGCAGCTCCCAGATCTCTGAATGTTCATCTTTAACTTCTTGAAGATGTTTGGGCAAATAGTACCTGCCCACTTCTACTCGCCTTTACCTCTATTCTCCTTACCTCTGGACTGCATTCTTGATCGGTTCTACCTTCCAAGTGGGGTTGTCCTTAATTTCTTTGGTAGTAGTGTTAGCAATTACAAGAGAAGTAACAAGCTTGTTATCCCTTCTTGGAGCACAACAGTGAACATCCTCAAATGTTACTACCTTGAACCATTTCGATCTGCTTTTAATGGACCCATAAATCAACCACTTGCATCCTGGCGAAGTACAAACTGCTCTTACCCTTTTCTCTTCATCTTTCTCAAACTTTAGGTGTCTATGTGTCTTCAATCCATACTTGACTAAGGCCTTTTTAAACTGCCCGCTATCTCTAAATGCCATACCAAGAGAGAAAAAAGGAATTTCAGCCTTGCTGTCATACCTATTCGCTAGACTCTTCCACCTTTCAGTCTCTCCATCACTATTTTCTTCATAAGAATAGTCATCACTAGAGTCTAGGTAAGGACTATTTGGTTCATCCGATCGGGGAACCTCATCAACCAAATCTTCGACTCTCACTCAAAGAATTTGGCTGCCATGAATACCAACCTTCTTTGCTTTATTCTTCCTCCCGATCTCCCTAGCGCGCTCCCTCAAATCAGCAGACTTCATCATCCTCTCGCAGAGTTGTTTTCATCATCGCCGCACGTATTCTTCATCGAGCTGTCCTCACTGTTGTCTTCAACTTCAGGTTGACAAATTCCTAGTTCTTCTTCATCTTCAACATCTTCTTTGCATTTATAGTCCTTGTCACCCATCTGCTTTGAACTTTCAAAATCCTCTGCACAAGCTGCTTCATCATCTTCACCTGCCCAAATTTCATGACCATCTAGACTCATCTCCATACCAACCTCCTCAACAAACATGTCCACTCTTTTGCACCATCGTGTGATAATCAGCCATGACCTTGCATCCAAAGATCATCTAGCAACATGACCAGCCCAGACCCCAAATCCATCCAAGGCTTCAACCAGTACAAGCGCAAGATACTTTTTGTCAGATAATGATCCTGCAGATGCCCCAAGATCTCGAAATATGACAACTTTTCCACATCAATCCAGGACATAGCATTGTATCCACCCAAATAGTGCACATGACCATTTACAACACGAAAATTTCCAGCAAAGTGAAACCGTATTTGGATGATATCAGCACCTGATAACGAAGAAAAGTCACAATTAATCAAAAATCCTACTCCTTTCAGCCGAACCAAACAACCCTAAACCTAAAATACCATGGTCCAGTGCAATCACCTAGTAAACAAACAACGATTCACCAATAATGTTGCATCAATAAACCCAAATCACCTCGGCAACGACTAAAATAGACATTGCATGAAAAAAATGGCCTCGGTGGTAGCCAAGACTAAGGATGAAAGCGAGCGAAATATTCCAAACCACCTTTTTTTTTTTTCGACATTTTGTTCCGTTTTTAGACATAAAAAAATTGTCGGGTTTCAATTCCCCAATTATTTTTAATACTCTTTAATTGCTAAAATATAGAAATGTTCGGACAAAACCGATTTCGTTTTCTATTTTGTCCGAAGATGGACCGAAGTGTAGCTTAGCCAAGACGTAGGCCCTCGTGCAGGAAGCCGGTCACCTAAACCTCACGCCGATCATCCGTGTGCCGCCTGCTCCGCCGGAGAGAGAAGGGGTTCGGAGAGAGCGAGGGAGACGACGGACAGGAGGTGGTCTGGACGGAATAGCCTGGGACGAGTCGTTCCCTTTAGGCACATATATCTGACAGAAGGGCCTCACCGCCAGCGTGTCACCACCAGCGTGTCCAAACCATCCACGCTGGACTGCCACACACGCAAAACCACCAGCCAAAACCACCTCAGGGGGTTAAATAGCCGGTTTTGACAACTTTAATGTGTTGATTAACTGGTTTCATACTTGGGGGTAAATTAGACACCACCCCATACCTCAGGGGGTTATCTAGACTTTTTCCACAACTTAATCAAAATCAGTATGGGCTGTTTAGGCCATTGAGATGGGCCTTGTATACCGTGCTATATTCAGTTTTGTACCTGTCTACTGTTTATGTGCCAAGGATAGTGTTCTACCTTTCTGTGGTACATTAAACTTGTTGATTGTTCCTCTAATGATCTAATGTACTCTCCTTAGATCTTCTCCCTAAAAAGTAATTTGTTTATTATTAGAAAATGTAGTTTGGCATTTTCATTTCCATAAGTTTCGCAATAAGGATTTGTGGAGAATTTAGGGTACTTTAATCTTATATTACCACTTTGGGTCATCTGAGACCCAATCTTTTCTAGGAAATAGATAGAATACAGATTGTCCTAAGCTCTTGAACAATCTTTTTAGACCTTGTTAGTTCCATTCCAAAGACTATTCCGGTTCAACCAATGGAACTGAACGTTTTAGTACAGGGTAATAACAGTGTATTGTCTCGAGATATTAGAAAATAAATAAAAGGCAGAATATTTGTTTTAGTCCCTAAACTATTACTCAAGGCTCAGTTTCATTCTTGAACTTTCAAAATGGTCATTTTAGTCCTTAAACTGCACATTTAGTTTTAATTTCATTCCTGAACTATGAAGATGATCGTTTCAGTCCTCAAACTCTGCATTTTGGGCTCAATTTCATCCATAAAAGTGCATTTTTGTCATTACACATCTATTTTTCAACTCAATTTTGTCTATCCAAAAAGAAAACTATATTTTAGGCACAATTTCGTCCATGAATTATCAAATATGCATTTTGGCACAACTTTGTCCTCTGTCCAGCACCACCCGCGATTCAAGATGGACAATCATTGTTAGATACTATTGTTTCTAGCGTCGTCCCAACTACCAAATCGGATGACACTTTCAACATTCATATTCTAAACTGAATATAAATATAGATCTAAACATTCTTGTCGATGTTTTGAAAATCTGACCAACGAGTAATTGAATGCTTAGTGTGTCTAGCTCGGATGGTAAAAGGAAATCGAGACAACATGGATTTGTCCTGGTTCGGGCAGAATGTCCCTAGTCCAGCGGTGAGCACCGAGCTCACATGTTTTTGCTTGTAGTAGGGGTGTACAAACGATCGAGAGAGGAAAGGTTCCCAAGTCTCCAGTGAAAGAGTGTGTGCGGGTGTTTCAGGCTCAAGTGCGCCAAGCGGCTTGAGCCTGGGTCGAAGCTCTAGGAGCATGTAAAGTCGTGAGGTTGACAGAAGTTCCTCAGCCTTTGAGGAATTTCCTCTAGTCTACCGTAACCTCCCCTAACCTATCTAGTGTCGAGGGTCTGCCTCCCCTTTTATAGTTCAAGGGGAGGGCATGTTTACAAGCGTAGTGTCGCGGTGGTGAAGAAAAGTGAGTACAAAAGGTGGAATGGTCTTCGTCGTCCTCTTCTCAGTCGTCGTGCGTCGTCGTGGCGATGGCATGGGAGGTTGACCCATCATGACCGTACCTGAGTCAGGAGCTATGAGGTCAGCCCATACCGCGTCGTGCGGCGTGGCCTGCAGTCGGTCTGTCGGGGTATTTGGAATCGGTCATCTCTCGTTCGTATACCTTAATGCGGGTTAGTCTAGTGCGGAAAGCATTATGGTGTTCCTCTCCTTTTTGCGTGATGGGCGGGCCAAGGCACGCGGTGTGCCCTATTGGCTTGTCTTGCCCGAGGGTCCCTTCGCGGGCCATCCCTCGGGCGAAACGGGCGATCCGAGGCTTGCAGCCCATGGCTCGGGCGAGACGAGAATCTCGTCCAGGGTTCGGCTGAGGTTAACTTATCCTTTCGCAGGACTTAACCCATTTCATCAAGCCATCACCCTTCCTAATGGACCCGCTTAAGGTACCATGATATTTATCTCCGACAATTCTTAAATATGAATTATTTTTAGCCAATGGATAAAAGATATTATTTTATACACAAATGGTTATTAGTTGAGCCTAACGCAAGAAATAGCCAAGGAAAAAATTGTAGATCTATTATTGTTTCAATATATCCTCGAGTAAATAGCATTTGAAACAACTGTAATTGCTCCCATAAAATTCAGTTATAGTCGGACATACAAAATGCGTACCATTATATACAACAGCACAGCGTTCTGCAAAGAACTATATATAAAGTTGAGTTTGAAAATAAAGGTTTAATAAAGACAAACAATGCAAATTGAGGATTGAAATGATCATATTCATAGTTTTAGGATGAAGTTGAGCCTAAAATGCAAAATTTGAGGACTGAAATGATCATCTTCATAGTTTTATGGCTTAAACCGAGCCTAAAAATAGAGTTTGAGGACTAAAACGGCCGATTTAAAAGTTCTAGGATGAAACTGAGCCTTGAGTAATAGTTTAGGGATCAAAATGACTATTCTACCAAAATAAAAATAAAAATTACCATATCAGTGTAGGATGATTTTATTATCGGCAAATCTATACATCACCGGGTGAAACAGCGCCTCCATCACCCGGTTTTTTGTGACCGTCGGATGCGCCTGGTTTGATCTGTGCTGTCCTTCATCCTCCCCTGTTATCCTTCTCTGTCTGTGGGCCCCATTTGTAAGGTGGTCCTGTTTGGATTTAGGAAATCGCGCCGCTTTTTTTCTGTCTCTCTCCCGCAGCCACTCATTTCATTCTTAGCTTCTCTCTCCCCGACGGCCTCTCCCCGACGGCGACGAGGTGGCGACTCTGCATCGGCGAGCTAGGGTTTGGATTTTCCCTCTGATTCCTCCCATTTTATCTACCAATCTCTTGCAATCTCTTGCAGTTAGTTGTTTGGCCCTCCAATCTGACCGTATATTCTTCGTTTCCCCTGATTTTTGGTTCTGTTCTTCAATTTATCCGCATGGATGTGCATCCTCGTGGTTGCTGCATCATCTATGGAGGTTTTATCGAGATCCTGTGAGGTAGGTCGGGGATCCTCTGCGTCGAGTTAGGGTTTTCATTTTTCGTTGTGATTTGATTCCATTTCCTCGTTGAGTTCTTCGATCTGACCATTTATTGGTTCCCCACCATGTTATTTTGGTTCTGTGCTTTGATTTTATCCGCATAGATGCGCATCCGCTAATCGTGGCTGCTGTGTAATCTATGGAGGGGGTGACCGAGATCCTGCTCTGAGGTACGTGTTTGTTCACCTTATCCTGTATTTTTGCGATTGTGATTTTTCTTCCATTTTTCATCTTGCAATCTCTATTCTAAGTCTGCTATTTTTAGGCTATGCTATTTTTAGGCTCTCTCATTTCTGAAATGTCCATTGCTCTCTGTTTCCCTCTTCTTAGATCTGCTTGTTTTTTATGTTATCTCCATATGATTTTTTTCGTCTATAGCTAATCATGTTTTTCTACTTTGGCTAATCTATGGAGGGTTGGTCGAGTTCCTGAAGTAGGGCAGGCTCTGCGTTCTATAGGTAAGTTTCTATGTTTATCTTCATGGTTGTTCTTAGCTCTGCTACTGAGTGTCTATTGAATTCAATCATATGGAGACAAAAACAGCTTATCTAGAATTAAATAATAATCTTGAACTGTAGTTCAAGATGAAATGATTAAGCCATTGTGAACTGTAGTTCAAGATGAAATGATTAAGCCATTGTGAACTGCAGTACAATATGAAATGATAAAAGGGAAAAGTCATTGTAGATTAGTTTGTTTTTATATACTATATTTTGATATTTCCCACGCACGCTCAATGTAGTGTCAGGTTTGTTTTTATACTTTTTGATCTATTTGGACAGCACTGAGCAGGTAAATATTCTTCCCGCGGCCCAATTTTTATGTTTGCCTAGGTCTCCATGTTTATTTGGTTAGCCTAAGGATGTTTGCTTATAATTTGCTCAAAAGTATGTATAGATTTTT
Organism: Hyparrhenia diplandra; assembly: GCA_015847255.1. Lineage (NCBI taxonomy): Eukaryota > Viridiplantae > Streptophyta > Magnoliopsida > Poales > Poaceae > Hyparrhenia > Hyparrhenia diplandra. The sequence continues at coordinate 62,246 of JADLZK010002088.1, forward strand.
TTTGCCGATGATGATTGCAATGGCTTTATACTTGAAAGGAAATTAGTTGTTGATCATCTTTTTGGATTGTGAGGCACTGGACATGTATACAAGAACTTATTTTTTCATGAAGTTCATTGAATCATCGAGAAATTTGCTAGCCTTTGGAACTTTTGTCCCAGATTGACTTCCTGATGCATGAGGGTGCAAATTTCTGATGATTTTCATGGCCTCAAAGATGTGTTCACAATTTGAATCATGTGTTAGTGGATAGAATTTTTTTGTATCATGTTCCTTATGCTCCAAGCCAAATGATGAAATGAGAAATAACCATTAATCTGAGGCAACCATTTTCTGAACTCTCAAAGTTCTATTGTCAGGTCCTAAGTTACACTAGATGACTGTAATTTTTACACCTAATCTTCATTTGTAAATTCAGTATATTTTTTGGTGCAAATTCAATATAACCTTCAGTATAACTCTAAAAGTCCTAGATGATGTGATTGGCAGTCTATTTGTAATTTGCCATGTGTATGGTTTCTGTTTGTATGTTTCATTAGTTTGCATTTACCTAATATTTCAATTTGCCTTCCACAATAAATATTTGAAAACTTTTGCCTAATATGTCATGTATGCTTTCTGATTGTATGTTTCATTAGTTTGCATTTCCTAATTTTTTTAATTTGCCTTCCATAATAAATATTTGTAATTTGTCTTTTGCATAATATGTCATTTGTATTTTTGTTCAATTAAATTGACTGCATTTTATATATTCTATCTCAGGGAAGATGTTTATAATTGTGGAGGAGTTCACTGCACTTTGTGGACCCTTGGTGAATCTTTTAATGGCATTGTGGGCAGAGCAAATAAGTATTATAATTTTTTCACAATTTTATGTTTCTGACTAGGTCTCTATGTTTATTTGGTTAGCCTAAGGAATTGCCTATAATTTGATCAAAAGTATGTCTAGATTTTTTTTTGTCAATGATGATTGCAATGACTTTATACTTGAAAGGAACATAGTTGTTGATCATCTTTTTTGGGCTTGTGAGAGACTGGATATGTATACAAGAATTTTTTTGTCTTCATGAAGTTCATTGATAAGCATGTATATTCTTGCTAGTCTAGTTCTCATCTTTTTTTTAAATGAGATATAGTGGCTAGGACCGTAGCTTTGGCATTATGACAGGGAATTCAACTAAGGAAAAGTGGGCTACATATTGTTTTCCCACACTGGGCCAGACTATCCGTTCCAAAGAATGAAAGGATGATGGAGCTTGCTATTTACTCATGAGTTGTTATTATCCTGCCTAATTTTTCAGTTATGTTTTTCTAATCAATTTGAAGTTGGGTCAGTTTGAATCCAATGAGTGGCTATAGCACCATTCATAGTTTTATGTGGTTATATATTGTATCTACAAGGTTGTGCCAATCTGATAATCTTCCTATCTGGTCAAATGCTTATCACCCTTTAAATCTGTTATGCCTGCTAATCTGTCAATATGTATTTTAGCTTGTTATATTTATGATCTATATTCTATAATTTCAGTATAGAAATAGTAAATTTACTATTTTTAAATTTAGTTATATAACGGTGTAAGTTGGTTTATTTGATCGATTAGTTGTTTTTGCATCAACTCCTTCCTTTCTTTTAATTTGGTATAATTGCTTCCTTTGATTTCAGGATGAACATGTGAGGTATTGCTGCAGATTGGCTCCTACGGTTTTTCTATTTGAATCTGATTTTTTTTTTTTTTTTGAAATCTTACATGAATAATCTGTTAGCACATTCTAGATTTTTTTTTTTTAAAAAGAATTGATTATATCCTTTTCTAGGCCAATTAGTTTTTATTTACAGTATGAAATGACTCTTTTTACACTGTTTTAGTAATTGTAAATTTAGTGTAATAATGGTGTAAAATTTTGTTTTGCCTAATTCAGATTTTTTTATATGTATCTTTGCTTTGAAATTTGAATATCTCTAAATTTTCCTTTTCATGGAAAGGATGCCATTTGTCTATTTTACAATATGCATTTGTCTTTGTTGGCAGTTGTCAAATTTGTCTATCTTTAGAATCTGCATGTCTATTTGTCCAAAATGATCTGGAAAATCGGGTGATGGGGTTGTTTCACCCGATTTTTGTGGCTGGCAAATTTGGATGATTTTCTCCTCTATCACCCGGGTGACGGAAGGCTCCAGATCATTCTTTTATTATTCATACGAAAGTTATGATCTCATCCACCAAATAAAAATGACCAACTAATTGATCACTAATTATTTAATCTTAACAAAATTCACTACATGCTCATCCACCAAATAAACTTGAAACATCTTTTGGTGGTCGCCTTTCTATCTCCATAAATAACTATATGGCCTGATATAGAACCACTAAGTCTCCTTGCACCATTCGAATATGTTTGTGCAATTCGAGCTATTGACTTTTTCAAGATCAAATAGTCATCGTCGTCTGATGGCGAATCATTCAGCTCTTTTTCTAGAAGTGATTTATCAGCACTCATATCCTCTAGCTAGGATGTTGCTACCTGTGAATCTGGGGGCTGGCTGTCGCCAGCAGGAGAGGCTGCTAGCCAGCCGTGGCCGTCAGGGAGAGCCTAGCGCCTGACTATGGTCGGCCGGGCGAGCGCCCTGGTCAACTGAGGCCGCTCAAAAAACTCGAAGAACAAGCTCTCTGTAGTATCAGCTCTCTGTAGTATCCAACCCTTCTTCCACCTTCTTCCCCTTCCTCCTCCTTTCCCCATTCCAACCACCCAATCCTTCTAGCTCGCCGTTCTTTCCACCAGCTTGGGCCCTCTCCTTCCTCTCCGGCGAGCTCGCCGGCGACGTGAGGAGGGGACCCCCCACCTTTTTTCTGTTTCAGTTTTCAGTTTCCTTCAAGTCCCAATCGGATGGATGTTCTTCCCATCCGAAGATACACCGCCGAGGCTGTTGCTGTTCTTGCGTACGTTCATCTTGCTGGCCGGTATCAGCACCATCGATGCTGCTCATGCCGCCGGATTTGTTAGGAACAGCAAGTCTCAGGTATGGAATAAAATAAAAATTCCCCTCCTCCTTCACAAAGCTGTGTGGTAGCCCAGATTCCCCCCCTCCGACAACGAAGTCGGTGAGCATGGCCACACCGGTGGAGACGGCTGCCACTCGGCGTGGACTGAGCAGGAGGCGGGCGGGTGCGCCGTGATGGCACTGAAGCGCGGCGGCGCCCCCGCCGAAATCGACCGTCACCGCAGCGCGTCCCGCGAAATCCGCTCCGGGCGGCGTGACCGAGCAGGAGGCGGCCGCGTGCGCCGTCATGGCGCTGGAGTGGTCACCAGACACCACCGCTGAGATCCGTCCTCAGAAGATCTGGGCTGGTCGATCCATTACTCCAGGTTCCCATATGCTTATTACTTTCCGCTTTCAATCTACAATCGTCATCGCTTTTTTTCCTTTTCTCCATGCAATCAGGCTTTCACCAATAAGAAGAATAATAACCCGCTTGTTACTTTTAGGTAGCCCGCAGCCATTCAGTTTGCTCGAGGAAATAATGAAGAAGTATTTATTTGCACCTTGATTGAGAAACGCGACTGGATGATTCTATAATTTATTTCGAATTTGACCAGTTAATCAGAGTATTGTGTAGTTTGATTCATTATGGTGAGAACTATTGGTTGTTGGGGCCGCTTGTATTTGTCAAGGTTATGGTGAGAACTATTGGTTGTTGGTACAGACTTGTGTTTTTGGTGAGAACGTACAGACCTATTGGTTGTTGGTACAGACGTTCATCTGTGACATAAAAAAATCCGCTCTAAGTACAGAGGGCGGCGTGTACCGTTATACAAGCAGGGTAATTCGACGAAAAAATCTAGAAACTTAGTAAAGCCAGCCGTTTATATATTATATAAATAAAAGCAAAACCAAACTAATAAAAGAAAATAGCAATGAGATTCAGCCTGTCTTCTAAAGTCTGCAGCACCAAAAATTTAGGCAGGCCAGGCGCAGGACAAGGCAGAAAAGCGTCCATCCATGCGGGTCCCACATGCTTGCATGACATCATGCCAGCGCCGCTGAGCGGACCATATGTGATTTCTTTTCATTTCAGGCCCAGACCCAGGAGGCGACCGCGTCGGGATCCGCTCCCCTGGGCGGCATGTTCCTCGTCCATCGGCCCATCTTCGACATCAAGCGTGCCGTCACCCAGAGCCAGCTCGCCGGGATGATGTTCCCTCGTCGGCCCCAAGCGCGCCGCGATCTCTCCACGCGCCGCCACGGAGCGGGACCCGATTCTGCTGCGCCTCGACGGCCAGGACGCGGGGACGGTGGTGTACGTGTGCTTCGGGAGCACGTGCACGCAGGGCGAGAGCCAACTCCGCGAGCTAGCCGCCCACGCCGACGAGGACCACCACATCAACGAGCACAACTCCCGCGTCCCCTTCGTCTGCGGGTGCAGCGACCTCGACGAGTCGCACAGGAGGGTTCGTGAGGGTGTTGCCATGATCCACATCAAGGAGGAGGCTGCGACGGGGAACATCGACGACTTCCGGCAAGGCGACGCCGTTGCTCATGGATTCCGCGCGAGATTTTTTCGGCGTTCCCGCAATGGCCGGTGTCCATGGGCCCCACTGCCGTCCCTGGGACCCACCACTGTTGCGTGGCCTTCATGCATGGACTCTGCGTGCCCTCATCTCAATCAAGGAGGAGGATGGCGTGGCCTCTTCAGTGGCCATACGGCAACTTGCTCTTATCTTCACAGGGATGCCCAGTTTCCCTGTTTACTTAATTTTAGTTGCCACACTGACCTGCAGCCTCGGGTACTGATGGCCCAGATTCCAACCAGAAGACAGCTTCTTCTCAGGCGCTGGATCGACGAAACTGCCTCCACTTGGGTTCTCGGCTTGACCTTCTTCTACCTCCGGCAACGGCATCAACAATATCCTTCGGTTGTCGGAATGTTTGTCTTCGACGGCTCAGCCGACCCTCTCTTAGCCGACGCTTTGCGCGGCTAGTCCATCCGGTGCACGCGTCTTTAACGCCCCTACGTTTACCCCCACCGGCAGATTCGTTATTCTTTACGTCTTAGTCGTTGCTGTTGTCTTCTATTCTGGTCTCAGACCTCGTTGTATTCCGGTTCTCCGTGGAGGACTTCAATGTATCTTGGCTGCTTAATATATAATATATGTGTCTTTGTAAAAAAAAAAAAAAAAAAACTGAGGCCGCTCGGTGCGGCTGGGCGAAGCTGGCAGCCGGTTGGCCTGAAATCCTTCTTTGCTGCCGCTGAATCTTTTTGGCGATATGAAAAATTCTACGATTTTAGAAAATAATTTTTGGGAACTCGCTCTAACTATTTGATTGATTGATAGGAGTACTCGACACTCTGACAAGAGCGGAGAAGCACGAACAAAGACATGTCAA
>JADLZK010002089.1:0-112739 GCA_015847255.1 Hyparrhenia diplandra
GATTATATATGAAAAATTTTATTATATGAGTTATTGTTTATTATTGAAGCTTTTGTTGAACTCCTTGTTGCTAAAAAAAAATGGTATGATTCACTCTTCTTGATGTAACCAACGTCGATAATATGATGGTTAGGCGGAAGTTGCTTGAAGTGTATATTCATTCTAAGATTTACCTATGTCGCGTATTTTGTAGTTTTAAATAATCCTTGAGCTCACGTCTATGTATTTTTTGTGTGTCTTCTTTTGGGAGGACTTAGAGATGAAAAGAAAAAATGTGAAGATTTCAAAGGCATGCTAGAATGACATTGTTAGCAAAAAAAAAAAAAAAAAAAAAAGATACAAAGGACCAATGAATCAAAGGTCAAACCGCCATTCTATGGAGGTGAAGGAAGCTAGAAATGAACTCCTATAACTATTGGTTGTCAAGCATTCGAGAAAAGAGCAAAACTATGTGGCCATGAGCTCATACTGTTGTCAAAGCGAATGGTTCGTGTAGTGCTAGGGCATGACCATTCTCCTATGTGCATTGAGAAATTACCTATTCACGATTGTAATGAACTTTCTAAGCAATGAATAGATCTTTATTTTCTTTGGCGAAAAAATATGTATGAAACAACATAAAGTCAAAGATGATAAAGGGATGACCTTGTTAGGAGATCAACATGTGTACACAAAAGAATGTAACATTGTGTATAACATAGAAGGAAACATGTTGCTATATTGTCAATGCCCTATCTTCTCAGCGATGTCTCACGACCTCAAAGTAATTCCAAATGAAACTTCGCAAAAAAGAAAACCCTTGAGCAAAGCAAAACTCAACCATCACATTCCTCTTTTTTGAGCTATAGACTTGACCACTAGAACATGTCCTGATAATAACTCTCAATCCACTCATGCTTTGGTTTCGCCTTCATCTCAACTCGCCCAATGTAACGGGAGAAACCCTCTAGTTTCATGAACATAAACTGACTCAATCAATTTCCAATAATGATGATCATGCCTAAACTCTCATCGTTTTGCAACTCTCACTCCTATATCTTAGGAAGGAGTCTTTCTAAACCCCTACCAATCCTAATCCAAGAAAAAAAAAAAAAAATCAAATGTGTCCAAATGCTAGCTTGGTACTAGGAAGAAGTGGAGTAGGAGGCTTAATCAAAGAACCTGTAACCCTCTTAAGTGAAGTGTCATCCCAACCATCATTAGAATCTAAGATCGGATCAAACCAGAGTTCAACGCAAATTCCTCATAATGTTTGATGTTTAGCTTTGGATTGCGTGACAAGCCTTGGTCACCCTTAGTTGACTAGTCAATATGACAGTCCGCGAGGATCCATTAGACTCTTCGATAGCTCTTAATCCTTCTCAATCTACCTCTTGTGATCATTACAATCCCTCCCTAATTCCTATGTTCATGATTGATGAAGAAGCTCCCTCTCCAATCACCTTGCCTTCAAGTAAGGAGCCCCTCATATGGATACGAGAATACCAAGAGGATGAGCTTGATTGGTGACCTCAATTTCATGGGTAAGTTCCCCAATCATCACCTTCAATCTTGGTTTAGAAATCCAAGTCTAATTTAGCACCTCAACACTAGTCCTAAATGTTGACCAAACCCTAGGCTACACAAGACTAGAACGCCAGCTAGGATGATTATAAGCAAAGGTTTCTAGTTGCCACTTGAAATACTATTAAACTAAGCTCCAATCAACAAACAAGTCTATGTTTAGCAATCACCGAGGAAAGTGGATGAAAATACAAAGGATCAGTCAAATAGTTGCTAACACCATGACTTGCAGGGCTTCCAAAGAGTCTTGTCGCATGGAGTTGCGAGGACCAAGGAGTCATTATTGCAACATGTTTACTATGTAGGAGTTGTAATATACCCAATGTTTGTTTTAGTCCAAAACCTAAGGAATTGAGAGTGATTCCTAGAAGTTGAAATCCTCTGCAATCTCTTCAATCCTTCCCCATTCTTATGGTTTTAGGATGAAAACGAACAAGGCATCAATGTTCTCATATGCTTGCATGGTAGCATAAATTTCATGTGGATTCATTCGTCAAACTTGCAAATTTGTGGTGCAGATCGACAGACATGCTTCACTAGCCTATGAGCTATTCTATTGATCTATTGTGGAATCCTACAAAACTCAAAATCTTTTTGTACACAACAAAACTCAATGAACACACGGGTTCTTGAAGGATCTTGTTTCTAGAGTGTCCACAAGTAGTTAACATATATGAGATCATGAAATCAACCCAAACAAGGCTTACCCTCCTCTATGCACTTGTGTAGTAATATAGGGTCATCGTAAAGGAATGTATCACTTCTATATTTATTAGCACTTATTAATATAGTACAAACAAATGTGGTTATACATGAATAATTTTATTATATGAGTTATTTATTATTAAAGTTTTTGTTGAACTCCTTATTGCTGAAAATGGTATGATTCACCTTCTTGATGTAGCCAACGTTTATAATATGATGGTTAGGCGGAAGTTGCTTGACGATTTATTCATTCGAAGATTTACCTATGCCACATAAATTTTTAGTTTTGCACAATCCTCGATATGATGGTTAGACGGAGTCTACATATCTTTTGTGTGTCTTCTTTTGGGAGGACTTAGATGAAAAGAACAATTTGAAAAATTTAGAGGATCAATTGGACAATTGTTGACACTGTGACTTGCAAGGCTACCGAAGAGTCTCGCGTCATCGCACGGAGTCAGGAGGACCGAGGAGTCACTATTGCATCATGTCTTTTACTAGGCTAACAAAATACTACTAGTGACTGTATACCTGGGGAGGGGCTCATCGGTTCCCTAGACCTGGGACGGTTGTCGCTCTCACCTCGTGGAGTTGGACCTAGTAATGATCATATGCCATTATTAGAACTTAGCATCCACAATATCATCTCCTATCTTAATACTAGTTCCCTACAACCCGCTATATGCTATTTAACTAGCCAATTTCCCCGCGCAAATGCGCGGGAAGGAGCAAGAGAATGGTTTGACTTCGGTTCCTTGTGTCTGGACTTGACCTGCATACATGGTGATCATATTGAATTGCATGAGGGATCTAACATTAACATTTATAGCAGTTTTGGTGATGGACTTAGTCATTGGGGGAAGATCTGCATTTTTTTACTCATATACAATGAATGAAATACAAACCAAGGAAATCAATGAGGGAAGTATTGTAAACATGTAAGATCTAATCTCGTAGTGAGGCAGTGAAAGGTTGGCTTGGTGGTAGATGGAATGTTGCTAACTATGATAGGTAAGCACAATCGATGGAGAAGGGTACAAATGGAGAAAAATCGGCTACATGAATCGATGGGATGAAAAGCCGAAGAACTTGACTTTGGGCGGAGCAGACACACCCGATGTCTCCTTGGCACCTGCCATTTCCACCCTACCGTGGAAGAAAGTGTTGTAAGCGGAGGAGCTTGTGTAGTTACCTCCTGAGGTCTATCTCCAGACTAGGCGGATCGGGGTATTAAGCTGTAGTTGTACGTCCTCTAATCTCTCTAATCTGTCGAGGAGGTCAAGGTATTCGACAATGACCGCCGCCGTCCACGCACCGGTGACGCCCGCCACCCATCGGCCATTGTGCAGGACCTCTCGAACCGTTCGAGCACGGGCACGTCGCTGCACGGCCCGGTAGAGGCAGGGGCGAATGAACAAATGGCTCCATCAGGGAGCTAGGAGTCTGTCCAGAACAGTGCGTGCTCGCCATCTCCCAACTGAACCGTGACAAAGGCGCGGAACATTGCATCAACCACCTTCTCCTACCTGCATGGCAGCCGAGCCCATGGCACATGTGACTGCGAACGCCGCTGCCACTCCCAACGAAGCTGCAGGGCGAAGCCGAGGAAGCAAAGGTCCGGCAGCCCCAAGTCGCCGAGGTCCTTGGCGAGCAGGCAACCGTCCAAGCCACCATGCAATTGCCTCAATGACCGAAATTTGCGCAAAAGAGAGCCTGTAAAATTGAATCTAAAAAAAAGAGTTAGAACAGGTAAAACTGGAGATTTATTTCTAATTTTTGTTGGAGCTAGATTTTACTATAGCAGGTACAGTAATCTATAGCCGTTTATTATCTGGTTTTACGGAAGGTTTTGGATAAGCTGTTGGGGAAATCGGGAATGCGAGCCTTTAAACCAGCGTCAGCTTTCCAAATTCCCGCTACGGATACCAAAGGACGTTCTGGTTTGCAGATTACTCCGTATAAATAAGCTCGATTACCGCAGTATGTGGGCGCCTGTTCGGTCATTGGATCGGAACCCCTTCGCTTTCTCGCCTGCTTCTCAATCGTAATGGCAGCCGGATCTTCAAGCGCCGCCCTCGTCGCCGTCGTCGACGACTTCTACTTCTCCGTACTCTCTCACGGGCGAAACGACGCCGGCGCCGCCGGGGACGACGAGCTCTTCCCGATATCCGACGAGAAGTACGCCTTGGAGCTCCAGCTACAGGAGGTGATCATGTCCTCCGCCATCGCAGCCACAAGGCGCACTCCCCGGTCGCTCCACCTCGCACTCGCAGCAGCACATCTTCCACGGCCGCAGCAGCAGCGTCGGGTCACGTTCACGGCAAAGGTAAGTGCGCGTACGCCTCGTCGTCCGGGCCCTCCCTCGCCGCCGCCGCGACGCTCGTGTTCTGCAAGATCTGCATGGGCGTGGTGCCGCCCTCGGACACGCACCGCGCGAGCCGATGTGCACGCACGCTTCGCGCTGGGGCGGCTGCCGGGCGGGCTACGTGGGCGCCAAAGATCCGAGAGGATCGCCGACGTCAGTGCCCCGAGGAACGGTGCGGCGGCGTGCTGGACCCGGAGCTCTGCCAGGACATCCTGCCCCGCGAGGTCTTCGAGCGTTGGGGCGCCGCGTCTGCGAGTCCATGCTGCTGGGGGCCAAGAGGACAAACTGCCCCTTCAAGGATTGCTCGGCGATGCTGCTGGTGGGACGACGACGACGGCAGCGACGCCGCCGAAGTCGGAGTGCCCGAACTGCAGGCGGCTCTTCAGCGCGGTGCAACGTGGCGCCGTGGCACGCCCGGCGTTACCTGCACCGAAAGTACAGCATGCTCCGGAAGGGGGACAGGGGCAGGGAGGACATGATGCTCCTTGAGATGGCTAAGGGGAAGAAGTGGAAGCGGTGCCCCAAGTGCGAGTACTTCGTGGAGAATCGTGAGGGCTGCCTGCACATTACTTGCAGGTACTCAGTCGTCCCAAAACAAATTATTTGTATAGCATTTAAATTTAAATTTTGTTCTAAAATTCTTGCAATCTCATTCCCTGATTTTTCTTGCTTTCTTAATTTATTTTCTTATTTTGGAAGACATCTCTGTCTCTATTCTTTGAGAGATATTTTTGATCATTTAAATTTAGCATTATTTCTACAAGAGGTTTCTATGAAAGTTTTTTAAAATATCATCTAATATGAGACAAAGTCACAAAGGGAGTATGTGAAAGCAATTGTTTTTATCAATAAATAAATAATTTTACTGTAGCAGTACTACACGGATTCGTTTTTTTTTTCCACTGATTCACATGTGCACAGCAGTCAAACATTATTCTGAAGTGCACTGTAGTATTGCTTTATCCTTTTTGTTCAATTACGAAGTGCAGTACAGACTGCAGTTCAAGAAATGCTAAAGGTCTTTTTCAAGGAAGATGAATATGAGAATTATTAAGGTCTTCCTTTGCAGGATTTTTATGGTTAGCTTATCCATCAATTTAATCAAAAGTTTTAACTTGAAAATGATTTAGAAACCAAAACCAAGATAAATTAAAATGAATAAGCCCAAGTCAACTTTGGCAAGAAGCTGAAACAATAAAGATGCAGTTTCTCACCATTTTACAATTTTCAGAGAGCCCAAATCGTAATAATTAAAGAGAGGGCCTAAAACTGGGTGGTCTCGTTAATGAAAAGGTCTACACTTAAATTTGAATACTCACATTCGTCGTCGATCGGTGGTCAGATTGAGCTATTTATATGGTCGTTTCCTATCTAGATCTTTTTGGAGCATCGTAAATTTCTCGAATCATTTCCTTAGCTTGGAAATACCCTTTTGTCTGAAAATTTGGTGTTATTGCGATTTTGCAGGTGTCGCTTTGAATTTTGCTATGGATGTGGCAAGGGGTGGGGGATTACTGATCATTCTCGTTGCACAACAGCATGAAATTTGATTGCATCTCGGACGCCAGTATAAGGCCACTGTCACTTGAGGTTTAATGTAGTTTTTAATCCTCAGAACTCAGAATTTATGTTGATTTGTTTTATCCCTATAAAAGCCGTCTTATTTTTATGAAACTTTTGACTCGATCTCTTCATTAGAATTATGCCATGTCATATTTGCAAAGTTGATAGCTTAATGCCACGCCTAAAACTTTTATAAATTAAAATCACCACTGAGACTAGCATAAAACCAAAAATACTGTTTTTCAATGTGTACTCCTGCGTCAATTAATCGGGATCGTTTAAGCCCCGCAGACCAGGGAGGTCTCTCTGTTCGCATGGTTTCCATTTAATCGCCGCTGTAATCTTAATTGCATGGCACTGTTTCATTTCCCAACGTAAGCATGCCTAACGCCGCGGAATACTCCGTCAACGAGCCATCAATATATCACAAGGGCAAGTTGAAAACTTCATCTTCACGAGACTGAGGTTATTCGATTGCCATGTTTCTGTACCTGTACCCTCTGTACGTCTCTCTGTTAACTGATGCAAATATGCCTGGAATATAATTCAACACACGTACTTCAGGTTTCTGTTAACTGTTGGAAGTCTTCAGGCTGACACCAGATACGTACTGCATCTCGTTGTCGTCTTGGCGATCCAGCGCATACAGCGGATGGAACGGACACGGCGGCGCGGCTGCGTATGTGTACGCCCTCGGGCTGGTATCGGAAGTCGTTTAGACAGCGACACCCGCCTCCAAAACACAACTTTGACATCGGGCTAGTATTAGAAGTCGTTTAGGACAGCGACACGGTCTCCAAAATACAACTTTGACCTCTTATTATTGTAAAAATATTTATAAAATGTGATATATGTATACTTTTATCAAAGTATTTTTAAGACAAATCTATTCGTATAATTTTTATATTTACAAACTCAACATCTTAAAAGTTATTGATGATTTATATTCCCAATGTTTGACCAAAACTTTGTCCAAAACGACTTCTAATACCAGCTGAGGGAGTACTTTGAAACTTGCCGGCTGTAGCGGCATGAAGCGACTTTCGATGGCGGAGGCGTACATGGTGGCATGGTGCGGTGTAGACTGGCGACACGGCGGTGGCATGCTTTGGTGGCAGTTTCACACGGAGCCTATATAGTTCACAAAAAGTGAACCAAAAAAAGTACTACTGATATTGCCACATTAAATTTTTGACACGTGCATAAAACATTAAATAAATATAGATAAATAAAAAAAATTAATTGCACAATTTGGTTAGAAAATGCCAAACAAACCTATTGAGCTTAGTTGTCTGCGTGATGAGACAATAATTAACAAATAAAAACAAAAAATACTACAAGAGTCGAACTCAAAATATTTCACCAACTAAACACCCTCACATGCTCACGGGAGGGAACAACATAACGATGTGCTATATGCCGCGTCATGCACGAGGAGCTAGGGACTCTTCGGGACAAGGTGAAACGTGGTCTTTAGCTTGGGCGTCCACAATGGTAATAGCTAGTGCTAGCTATTTAGTCTGCATTGATGTGGAAGTGAGAGACAAAAGTAAAAGATTATTTTATATTACATGGCCCCACATGTCAATCTCACATATTCTTGTACTACTACATAAATGATTTTCCACAAAGTGTTTCCAAATTATTTTTTCGTGGCGGTTATTTAAAAAACCGCCACGGTAAATGTAATGATTTTCCGTGGCGGTTTTTTAATTAACCGTGGCGGTTATAATAACGAAATCACGGTAAATCGATTAATAAGGCCCAGCCCAACGCCCAAAGTGGCCCAGCCCAACCCAGTTCCGATTAATGCAGAATATATATGCGAGCTAGGGTTCACTTGCTCACACTCACTCATACCTCTCCATGTCTCTAGAGCTCTCCCTCACACTCCCGAGATTCCCCTCGAGCGCCCCCCCCCCTTCCACCGGCGCCCCTCCCCTCCCTCCTAGTCCTACCCGGTGCCCCTCCCCTCCATGGCGGCCCAGCGGCGGTGCGGCCCGAGGCGGGCGGCGGCCTCCCCTCCCCTCCCCATCCCGCGGGCGCGGGCGGTCGGATCCGGGGCAAGCGTCGTCGGCGCGCGGCAAGTGGCGGCCCGGGCGCGCGGTCGGCGTCAGGCTTCGCCGGATCCGGTCCTCTCCTCGGCGGATCCGGCCCTATCCTCGGCGGATCCGGCGGTGGAGCTCCTTCCTCTTCTTCCCAACCCGCGGCGTGGAACCCGAGCTCCGACGGCCCGGCGTGGAGCTTCTTCCCCTTCTTCGAACGGCGTGGAGCGTAGGAGCCAGCGGCCCAGCCGGTGGAGCCCCTTCCCCTTCTTCCCCAACCGGGCGGATCGGGAGGCGGCCACCGGCGAGGTTCCCGGCGTCGGCGGCGCTTCAGATCCAGATCTAGGCCCATTAGGGTTGGATCTGGATCCGGCTTTTTTGGTTTTTTTTCTATTAATGGTGGCGGGCAAATAAACCGCCACCGTTAATCAATGATTTCTGATGACCCTAGCTCCGCGGCGGTCGTGAAAACCGCCACCGAAAATCGGATTTAACCGCCACAAAGAAAAATCAATCACGTAGTAGTGTTGGGCTACGTGAAATAGTCTAGCTATTTGAATGTAGCTAGTGAGTACTCTCTCTCCTGCTTTTTTCATACCAAGTCACATCTAGCTAGTCAAATAGCTAACCATTGCGGGCGCCCTTAAACGATGTCGATTCCTGAGATTAATGGACGAAAGGAATATTAACTCAAATTGTAACTGAAACTAAATTTTATATCCCAACTAGTGGTACGTATATTCTAGAGCTTCAACTACAGTAGGACGAAGTTACGACTGCAAGGGGAAGCCTGTTCTGCTGACGACTGATTTCGGTTGATTTAATAGTATTCTGTAAGATGAGGCACGACAAGCAGACAGACTCTTTGATCGTGTTCTTGTCGATTCCATCAGCCCCATAGGCTGGTGTCTTTGTTTTTACCCCGTATGAATTTTAGATCTTTTTTTGAGGGAATGAATTATAGATGTTAGGGTTATTGTCGGGTTATTGGATAGAGTGATGTAGTTAAAAATGTAAGATTGAGAACATGTTTCATTTAGACCATCTCCAACAGGCTATTTAATGGGACTAACTATCCAGATTTAGCTAGTGGGGCAAGAAATAGAGCTCTACCTACTTAGCCGAACTTATTTGTTGATACCTAAATACTATCCCCTCTCTATCTGCTGTTGTTGGGCCAACAAACCTATGTAGCTATTTTTTTTTATCTCTCCTCGCATGCAATTCTCCCGATGCTGCCTGTGGCCGAATGCGTTGGGTTCCCTCTCGACGCTGGCGCAGGTTGCCCCCCAACGGTGGCTTAAACCCCTACGGCGGCATGTCCCTCCTCTCCTCGTCTCTTGTCCGCTCGCAGCGGTGGATTGAACCCCCAGCGGCGGCACGCCTCCCCGCGGCAGGTACGACCCTCGCCGGCTTCGCTACTCCCATAGGACCTCGCCCGGCGGGATCCTTCTTCCCCTGCCTGGCGGCCCTTCAACCTAGGGCGGCTGCTTTCGATCCCCTCCCCGACATTGCGATGGCTGAGTTCCATGGCGGGTAGGACCCTCATCGGCGTCGCCACTGGGACCTCGCCGGCAGGATCCTTCTTCCCCTATCCAGCGGCCCTCCAGCCCAGCGCAGCTGCCTCGATCCCTCCCTTTCCCCTCCCTAACATTGCGGTGGCCCGGTTCGCCGATGGAGGCAAAGATGCACGGGATTCTCTTAATAATACTTTTTATATAGAATACTATGTATACATGTATAAGAATTTGTCCGAAAAGTCATTTTAA
Source organism: Hyparrhenia diplandra (assembly GCA_015847255.1). Classification (NCBI taxonomy): domain Eukaryota; kingdom Viridiplantae; phylum Streptophyta; class Magnoliopsida; order Poales; family Poaceae; genus Hyparrhenia; species Hyparrhenia diplandra. The sequence goes on from JADLZK010002089.1 coordinate 10,011, forward strand.
CTAATTAGATCTCGTAAAAAAACGGTATAGAATATTTGATTACATTATAGAGGAATAGGTGATGAAACAAATATTGTATGTAGGTATAATATTAATAGATTAAAGATTTAAATCATTACATGATAGAGATGACATGGATTTTTTTTTTTTTTTGTAATTAATAAGGGATGACATGGACATAGTGGGTAATGATGTGTACACTTTGAATGTAAAGATAGAACATATAATTGGTTCACTTAGTGAAGAATGATGTGGACACCTTGCATGTAGAGAGAACTCATCTAGTGGGGTTTATCTTTATAAGAGTTATAGATAGATAGATAGATTATAGATTAGAGATTATAGATTTGAGAGCCAAAATTTAGGTGGTATTATTGGAGTTGAAAGCAAAATATAGGTATTATAGGCTAAATAGAGATTTAGGTGGTCTGTTTTAGGTAGTAGTGTTGGAGATGCTCTTAGATGAAACTCTACAAAACTCTCTTTATAACTAATATGTGAAGTCATCAGATTTGCTGACGTGTGACACTTACTAATAAATGCAAATAAAATCGAGATGAAATATCCACCAAGCGTCTGCGTTGTTTGCTCCAACTCCAGATCAAATCGGGCAAGCAAAGATACCCATAATCCAGGAATTAGTAGTATGGAAATTTGAAATTCATATTTCACATGGTACTGGTCTAAGGAAATCTTGGGGACCATTTGAAATTGGAGTGTCCCTAAGAGTAAGTATTATATAAGCCAGCAAATGCTGACGTGGAGGAGAGAATGGAGATGGAGAGAAGAAGCGAGCTTGGTGGGTCGAGAAAAAGCTACGTGAGATAAGACAAATGGACCCTATATTAATTGGGAAAAGAATTGTATAGATGGGTCGAGAAAAAGCTGTAAAGAACTTACGGCCATCAAGTCGGTTGTAATTGTATTATTAAACTTGCTCTAATTCAGCATGCTCCTTCTTTTTTTAAGGGAAAAACATTTGGCCAAAAGAATTTCTATCATTTTGGAAAGGAAAAGTAACTTTCTCGGGCTCCTTTGCTGGGTCGAAGAAGCTTGGAGAGTACTAACGGTTAACGCGGGTCTAGGCCTAGAGAACTCGGAACGAATGTCAAGTCCCAGCTGAGTTAATTAAGGAGACCAAAAGACTCGATGCATCTCAGAATTTCTCAGTGATCTCACCGACTCTCCCTATAAACTGGTCATATTCCCAGGAAGAAGACGGAGAGTCATCACCGTCGGCTCGCCAAGACCGCTTCGGTCTTCCGACTTCGGAGCCTACGGGCAGTGGCAATGGCGGGAGCCGTGCACCCATGCAGCATCTGCATGGAGCCCAAGGCGCCCTCCGAGGTCCACCGCGGCGGCGGCGCCTGCGCGAACGCGTTCTGCCGCGCGTGCCTGTCCGGCCACGTCCGCGCCAAGGTCGAGACCACCGGCGCCGTGGTGCGATGCCCCGACCCGTCATGCGCCGGGACGCTCGACCCGGAGCTCTGCCGCGTGGCTCTCCCTTCGGACGTGTTCGAGCGGTGGTGCGCCAAGCTCTGCGAGTCCATGTTCCTCGGCGCGCGCCGCACCTACTGCCCGTTTCCGGACTGCTCCGAGATGATGGTGGCGGACGAGGGGGTGCGTGAGCGTGACACAGTGCGAGTGCCAGGTGTGCAGGCGGCTGTTCTGCGCGCGGTGCGGTGTGGCGCCGTGGCACGCCGGCGTGACCTGCGACGACTACCAGCGGCTCGCCAGGGGCGACAGGGGCAGGGAGGACATAATGCTGTACGAGATGGCCGAGGGGATGAAGTGGAAGCGGTGCCCCAAGTGCCAGTTCTTCGTGGAGAAAGTCGCTGGCTGCCAACACATCAGTTGCAGGTAAATCGATGTTCATCTCTACGCAATTCAAGCCTCTCAAATGGCATTGAAGTTTTCTCCAATATCACTCACATGCCATTTGACACAACACTTGGGCGTACACATATGAAACTCTGCAGTGCCCTCAAACTCTCTCGATCGTACAGTGACTGTTTATCTCCTTCCATAGTGGTGTTAATGGTTAAGATCTTGTAGGTGTGGCTTCGAGTTTTGCTACGGATGTGGGACATCGTGGGGGTCAGGTCATTCTAATAATTGCCAAGGATGAGACGGTGTTACGTGTTGGGGGCATGCAACATGTTGGTAACCCCCTAGTTGTGTAATAGGCCCAATTAAATAGCTTGGAGTAGAACATACGAGGATTAGGCCCATTTTGTAGCATATGATGACATTCTTGTAAATACCTGGCCATATTTTTGATAATAATAAAAGCAGCCCTCCCACCTTCCCTATAAAAGAGAGAGAGGGGAGGAGAAAGAAGGAAGGAGGCGGTGCAGTCAGCCCCCCATCTCCGCCATTCCGTCATTCTGGTTTCGGTTGTCACCTTTCGGTGGTGACATTCGTCAGTTACATTCGGGTTTGACTTCCTCAGCCGTTTTTGGTTGTGACTTCGTTAGGGCAGCTCCAGTGTGAAGTTCGATTTACAGCAACGTGTGGGCCCTGCAACGATCGACGTTTTGTTATGGTTCGGTGCTCCAGTGTGGAGTTCGATTGGCGGGTCCCATACGGTAGTATAAATAATTTGCGGCGCTTAGATAGTGTAGCCCCCTGCTTTTCCTGTTTGATATCTGCTGCATGCGTATTTGTTTGCATTGTTTATTCCCTCGGTTCGAACCGAAACGAAGAGTCGCTCTCGAAAAAAAATCGCGATTCGGTTCGGTAGCTCCAATGTTAAAAGCGAACCATACTACTCGCTTCTCTCTCCTCTCGGTTCGATTGCGCAGCACAATCGAGCTGCTCTTAGTCACATTCGTCACCGTGACATTCGTCGTCGTGACATTCGTCAGTCACATCCGTCAAGCATCTAGTTCGGCAACCCGGGGGTGGCACGTTTCGGTGCCATCTCAACATTGGCGCCCACCGTTTCCGGCTCGAATTCTTCACGAATCAATGAGCATTTCGTCAAAAGAGTAATTTTATCCTATTATCCTATTTTTTCTTCTCTCTTTTTTCAGGGCGAGAGAGCGTGAGGGCGTTTTCCATCTAGGACTGAAGGAAATCTATTCGGCTCCATCCAGGAACGAAGGAAATCTATTCGGTTTCCATCCAGGACCGAAGAAAATCTATTCGGCTTCCATCGAGAACCGAAGAAATCTATTCGGCAGATGATTTGCTACGGTTCACACTCCGCTATTTTTAACCTAAAACTGAACTCATCTTTGCATGCTGCAACGAAAATATGGAAAATGCTATTTTGCTCCGATTGTGACCCATAATTCTTTTGCATTTTTGGCATGATCTATAAATAGTATTTTCTATCAGCCTGTGCCGAAGGGATGAAAAGGCTGGCATCTGAGACCGAACACGGCGAGAACATTGCATTCGGCTCTTGGCTGTGTGTTCGGCTTAGCGAGGACGGTGTGCTCGGCATTAACTTTTAATGACCGAAGAGAACAAAAGCAACCGAAAGAGCAACACCCTCAAAGCTTTCGTCATCAAGCGATCAAGGATTGATTGGTTTTGGTTTTCGCTTGATAGCAAGCGAACACCACCAATGCCTCGTGCTTTGAGCTAATTCTCGGCTAACACTTGTTACACCACTATGCATGTGTCTTCATTCGAGACAGGTCCAGGAGCAGCCGAAACATTCCATTGCTGAAATGGCAAAGGTCCAGCGAAAGAGAAGAAGTGGAACATGCAACGATAAACAGCTCTGAGCTTTGCACATGGCGAACTGTTGAACACTTCAACCAAAGACATGCAGGTCCAGGAACAGCCGAAAACTCTCCTTTTCGGAAGTAGCTCCTTTTCGGAAGTGGCGAATGCTCCGACGAAAGCTCAAACGAAGACTGGAAACATGATGAGAGACCCTCTCGCACGATTCATTATTTCTTAGTCATATATATATATATATGTATATTGGTTCATCTCTTTTGTTTTGTGCCTGATTCATTAGTGAAATGAAGACAGTGGACCATAGCCGAACAAATCAGCTCTCAACCGAATGGGCGGAGTACAGGTTAGCACAGGTCGAGCGAATGCTCATCTTCGGCAGGTCAGCCACCAAAAATAGCTGAATCGAGCAGGCTGCCCAACACTTTCCCGGGTTAGCTCATCCTTGCATGCTGCAACGAAAATATGGAAAATGCTACTTCGGTGCAGCATGCATCTCTTAATCATCGGTGCAGCATGCATTTTACTTATTTTGGTTCGATCTATAAATAGTATTTTCTAATCACCTTGTGCCAAAGGGATGAAAAGCTGGTCTTCAACCGAAAGCACTGCATTTCGGAGAGCACTGCATTTCTGTGTGTGGCAATTGCTCATGCATTTTCTGTTTCGGCATGCTTTTCATCAGCAAGAATCCCAGTCCACTAGGGTGCCGAAATCCACATCTTCAACCGAAAGCGCTACATTTCGGTGAGTCCATCATCAACCGAAAGGACTGCATTTCGGTTCATAGCTGGCCAGCAAGCAGCGACAATACCGAGAGCACGAAGCTTTAACCGAATAAGCGGCATTAAACATGTTCAGAACAGCTCCGCTTTCGGCGAACATGTTACGTTTACATTGCTTTTTTTGCTCCTAGATCGCAGCAATTTTATTTTCTATTCTGTTTGTCTAACTACTAATCTTGTGTAACTTTGGCTAACATGTCTTTTGTGTTCGGCATATAAGCACCACGTGTCCCCTGTCAACATGCAGACAGACATGGCGAATGCAGCGAATGCTCCAACGAGCGGTCTCCTGGCAACCGAAGCCATGCAGCGAAAACCAACCAGTAACCCTGGAGATCGCCATCCACTGGTTTCCAGCAATGGGCGAAAGCATCTTTTCCCATTCACGATCTCTTTATTTGTGATCTAGCACACAAGCTTTCATAGACTATAACACTTGTCAATATTGCAAAACAGCAAAATTACTTTCGAGTTTTTCAGCAAAGGACTTAGCGACGGGTGCCTGCGGGGGCGAGTGCGAGGGTGTTCGTCAACTGGCGAAGCTGTTGAGCGAAATGACTTCCGGCTTCCGGTCAGGTGCTCGCCCAGTCCAAGTTGAGGACGAAGAGAAGTGTTCGCTCCGGCCGGCGAAGCCGCTGCTGACCTGCACGTCGAAGTAATTTGAGGATGCCAACAGCGGCCTCAACACGCGTGACAGAGACCAATGAGATAAGCATTTCTTTGTCATACTCAAGCTTTCACATTGATTTAACCGAATAGAAATTACTATTTTATGTGAGATAAATCTTTTCGCTGTTGGTGCTCTTTCGAAGGAAAGAGCCAAGCTTTTCGGTAGTTAAAACACCAAAGAGAGGTTCACACTGCGCTATTTTTAACCTCGTACCGAGTTCATTCTTGCATGCTACAGCGGAAAAATGTTGAAAATGCTAGTTCACTCCGGTCATGACCTATAGTTTTCGCTACAGAAGGCATTTTCTATTTTTGTCAAGATCTATAAATAGTATTTTTTAATCTCAGCCTTCGATAAAGTTTCAGCTCTAACTTTTTCACGGTCAAGCAAAGTGACACAGGTTCAATGAAAGCAAAGAAGTGTTTCTTCTTTACAGGGGGAGCGAAGGAATTTTCGAAATTCTTTCTTTCTCTCAGGCCTCAAGAATTTCACCGCCGAAATGGCGCAGGTCCAGCGAAAAAGATTGTGTTCGCACAAGACTGCACTTTTCGCTACCCAAAATAGGATTCGGTCTTGGGTTTTATCACTTAGCCTTTCGGCCAGCAGAAGCTAGTCACCGAAAGCTCCGGGCGACCATCATCAAACTTTTCTTTTTCTTTTCGTCGCTTTCATATTGTTTTACAATTTTTGCATCCTATGGTCACTAACCATGCAGGCTTTCCAACAGGTAGGCATGTTTTTATCTCAATTACCATTTCTAGAATTTGTCTCGTCACATTTTACAAGATTTGCGAAACTATAGATCTAATCTCTTGCTTGCATGCAATCCCCTAAACCTGCACCGTATATTCGCTTCTTGATTAAAAGTTGCCCCGTGTGCTATATAAGGTATTCGGCAATCTGTTATATTTCTTTAGATGTAAATATATCCTAATAATAACTGTTAGGAGGTTTTCCTTCATTATCCTTATACGTGAAGTAACAAAATATTCTTTTGTTTCGGCATATAAACATCACACGTGTCCCCTGTTGGCATGTAGATAAATATAGCGAATGCTCCACGTGTTTTTCGGCTGGTTCACAGGCTCAGCTTTGGCAACGCAGTTCGCATCCTAGCACAGGCCCACCGAATGCTCAGCTTCGGAGGCGTGTCCATCCGAACAAACTCTTGCACACGAAGCATTCCCGATGGAGGCGGCAAAGGCTGCATGGAGCAGTGCAAGTCTGCTTGCCACCGAGTCACCGACTGAGCAAGTCCACCAGCATCCGGAATGCTGTAAAGGCTGCATGGAGCAGTGCAAGTCTGCTTCACGAAGGAACCACGAGCAACCATGAACCTTATATGAGAAAACTAGCATCCGGACCCTTTTCGTCAGCAAAGCATGACGGTCACGCTCATTTCGCTGAGCAAACAAGCGAAACACATCAGACGACCGAAGCAGCCAGTCCTCCGAATTTACCATCATGAAATGAAAGATATCACATTATACGGGGTTCCAAAGATGCCTTCACCTTAATTTACAGCTATACTCCCTCCGTCCCATGAAGTTTGACCCGATTTGTACAAAAATATATGCAATATTTATATTTCTAAATAAATTTATTAAAAACTAGACGAAAAGATCTTTCCGATGATACTAATTACTTAGCATAAATATTTACATATTTTGATATATAAGCTATAGTTTTTCGGAAAGCGAGAACGACAAACATTTAGGGACGGAGGGAGTTTGCTTGTTTGTCCTCTACTCTGACAGCAAGCCACGCCTGTTCTTTCTTTACACAGGCAGATAGCAAGCAAGAGGAGCGGCCAGGCTCTCTTGACTCCCGAAATCCACCTCTTCGGCAAGCTGGCGGCAGCACAAGTCTGAACCAAGCCACCGGCCGACGAACAAACCTAACTGAGCAAACAAGCGAAGGGAGTTTTATCCTTTCCCATATCTTTTCGGCCATACATATATTCGAAATATATGTATTATGAAAGCGTTTCTTTTCAATCAAAAAGGTACCTAATATACTGAAATGGGGAGGTTTCTTTCGAAGCTGCAGGAGATGTATTCAAGAGGACAGACCTCCTGAATACTTGTAAACGACGTAAAAAGAATTTTTGCAACCAAAAAATTCTACTCATAGCAAAATATTTATTTATTACGTGTACCATTCGGCTTGTCTTCATTGTATGCATAAAACGCCTTAAGACTTCAGCCACCCGGAAATGGGGGCGAAGCAAACAAAAGCCAGAGAGGCTTAAGACTTCGATCCTCCAAAAAAGTGAGGACGAAGCTAAAAACAAAAGCCAGAGAGGCTTAAGACTTCAGCCACCCGGAAATGGGGCCGAAGCAAACAAAAGCCAGAGAGGCTTAAGACTTCGATCCTCCAAAAAGGTGAGGGCGAAGCTAAAAACAAAAGCCAGAGAGGCTTAAGACTTCAGCCACCCAGAAATGGGGGCGAAGCAAACGAAAGCCTAAGGGCTTAAGACTCCGATCCTACAAAAAGGTGAGGGCAAAGCTGAATAGGAAAGCCTAAAGGCTCAACACTTCACCTCCAAAAAATGTGAGGGTGAACCTAAACAAAAAATCCTAAGGGCACAAGACTTCGACCCACCAAAAACGGGGGCGAAGCAAGCAAAAGCCCAAGGGCTCAAGACTTTGACTTTCCAAGCATTTGAAAGAGCGAAGCAAACAATGGCCTAAATCATGCGAAAAGTCACCCTATTCGAAATGCATGCATGCTCTGGTTTTCACCCTATTTCGGGGTCGCTTCCAAACCCTTGTTCGGTTCCTCATCAGACCGAATGTAATTTTCATATCCTTTTTGCATTTGGCTTTCCCCAAAAGCGCCAGCCAAAAATGGCGCACAAATGGTTCCAGCGAACAAGCTGAAACGTCCGCGGTGATAAAAAACATGTCCTTTCGGTCAAAAACTAAGGTCGACCGGTTAACGAAGATTTTCTAATCTCTTGTCAAAACATGTCCTTTCGGCTATAAACTAAGGCCGAAAGGTCAAGAAAACATCTCCAGAGGCCTAAGGTCTTTTAATAAGGCGACCCTTTGTATCCCTCTATATTCGGTGGACTTATCCGCCAGGTTGCAAGCAATCATTTAGCCGCAAAAAGGATAGACTCCGAATTCAGCGGGGAAGTTGAGTGCATGCGAAAGAGCACCAGTACAACCTCGCCAAAAACGGCTGGGTATATTGGCTTCCCTCAGATAATAACCGAAAACAAAGTGCGACGAAGTAGCACCTCGTATATTCGGTCAAAGCCGTATCCGAGAAAAAGTATGCAGAAGAGATCAGCAAACAGCGGCCAAAGTGCTGAAACTAAAAACAGGCATATATATAGCCCATGCGAAGAGGTATTCGCTCGGTGTAGCGCGCCGAAGCTCATCTGGGCGTTGCGAAGGATGCTCGCTGGTTGAAGACCGAAAACAATGTCTCTTTTCATCATGTGCTTTCACTGTTGTCGCCCCTTGCCGATACAAAGCTTCTTCGTGCATGGCCCTAGCCACGGGCGAGACGCTCTCGTTGGTTTCGTCCTTCTGAGCTGGCTCGAGCATGCGATTGTTGCGAATAAAGGGACGGCTATTTCGCGAAACCAAATGCATGCAGTTTCGGTTAGCTGGTTAAAGTACAACCTCGCCAAATATGGCTGGGTATATTGGCTGCCCTAACAAAGGATCACGCCACCTATATCAAAATAAATGGATATATAGAACCGAAAGTATTGCATTTGGTTTCAATTCAAGGCCGAAGTGCTTAAAGTCTTTCCGAATCACCCTTTGGCTAAAAAGTCGGGGGCGACGGCGTTTTCAAAATACAACCGAAAGCTTCACCTTTCGGATTCAAATTAAAGGCCGAAGGGTTTACAAGTTTTGTCGTTCGGTATTAAAAAAAATAGCGTGCCAGATAACAGCCGAAAACAAAGTGCGATGAAGTAGCACCTTGTATATTCGGCCAAAGCCGTATCCGAAAAAAGTTTGCAGAAGAAATCAGCAAACAGCGGCTGAAGTGCCGAAACTAAAAAGGCCAATAAGCCAAAACGAAGGTGAAACTGAATGCGCGCCTATACTCGCCCCTCGTCTCAAAGGTTTGGGGGAGTTGGCGCCGAAATAACATAAAGGTGTCGAGGGGCTCGCTTCGCCTATACTTGCCTCTCGCCTCAAAAGTCTAGGGCAATTGGCGCCGAAATAGCATGAATGCGCCGAGGGCTCGTTTTTGGCTCGCCTTTACCTATATTTGCCCCTCGCCTCAAAAGTTTGGGGGAGTTGGCGCAAAATAATAGCACGAATGCGCCGAGGGGCTCGTTTTCGGCTCGCCTTTACCTATATTCGGCTCTCGCCTCAAAAGTTTGGGGGAGTTTGCGCCAAATAATAGCATGAATGCGCCGAGTAGCTCGTTTTCGGCTCGCTTTTGCCTATACTTGCCTCTCGCCTCAAAAGTTTGGGGGAGTTGGCGCCGAAATAGCATGAATGCGCCGAGGGTTCGTTTTCGGCTCTTTTTCGCCTATATTCACCCCTCACCTCAAAAGTATGGGGGGAGTCGGCGCCTAAGTAACATGAATGTGCCGAGGGGCTCATTTTGCCTGTATTTGCCCTTTGTTTCCACAAATTGGAGGTAATCGGCGCAGGAACAACGTCGCCGAAATAATAAAAATGTGCCGAGGGGCTAGTTCTCGCCCATGTTCGCCCCGCGCCTCGAAATGGTGTTTGAAGGTTAAATAGTTCGGCTAATCCTTTGGGAAGAGGTCTCTAACGTCGCCTCCGAAACCTTCATTAATGTTTCAGCGCTGAAAAGGCATCCTCGACATCTTTGATTTCTTCATCGATGAGTATCACAAACGTCAGCCAAAGGGAGTTGGCGCGATGCGCATTGTGTAAACAATCCGCCTGATGGTAGGAACCTCGCCTGACGCCTGTGAGGAGAACAACGAAGGCACAATGTGATCCCCCATAACCATTTTGACAGCACCAACTGCTACACATGCCTCAACCGTTTCGTGAGAAGCAAGCTGCCAAGGATGACTAGGAGGCGCGGGCAAAAGGACCCCTCGAAGACTAGCCAGAAAGAGCCGAAGACTATCAAGAGACGAGGCAATCCTGAAGCCATCCTGGTACAGTCAAAGAGTGGGTATCGGCATCCAAGCTGCAATTGGGGCCGCCACACCTCATTGTAATCAGCTATTCGGTTTTGAACGAAGGATCATATCCGAATAGCCGAGGCGCCATCGCAATCTCGAAGCCATCCCCGTACAAAGATCAAAGAGTGGGTATCGGCATCCAAGCTGCAATTGGGGCCGCCACACCTCATTGTAATCAGCTATTCGGTTTTGAACGAAGGTTCATATCCGAATAGCTGAGGGGCTACTGTTGGGGGCATGCAACATGTTGGTAACCCCCTAGTTGTGTAATAGGCCCAATTAGGTAGCTTGAGTAGAACATATGAGGATTAGGCCCATTTTGTAGCCCATGATGACATTCTTGTAAATCTTTGGTCATATTTTGGATAATAAAAAAGCAGCCCCTCCCACCTTCCCTATAAAGGGGGGAGAGGGGAGGAGAAAGAAGGAAGGAGGCGGTGCAGTCAGCCCCCCATCTCCGCCATTCCGTCATTCTGGTTTCGGTTGTCACCTTTCGGTGGTGACATTCGCCGCCATTACATTCGGGTTTGACTTCCTTAGCCGTTTTTGGTTGTGACTTCGTTAGTCACATTCGTCACCGTGACATTCGTCATCGTGACGTGACATTCGTCGATCACATCCGTCAAGCATCTAGTTCGGCAACCCGGGGTGGCACGTTTTGGTGCCATCTCAACATTACGGAAGCTACATGTTTGATGATGCATCGTGTGCTAGAAGTATTTGTTTGCAAAGTAATAGCGGTCATCTGTTCGTCTTTTGTTTCATCGTTTCTCGCAGTTTGGGAGATGAATGATAATCGATGATGATTGGGTTTTGTGTCACGATTTTGAGAATTTAATGAAAATGAATGCCAAGCAAACTTGAACTTTTATTTCGGCTAGTCTTAGTGGAGATTTCAGTCTAATTACTATAAAAGAAAAGCTAAAGTGGACTGAGTAGTATGTCATACTAGCCACACTATACCACAACCTTTAAACAATGACTAACTTCGAGTTGTAAAAAGAGGTACAACAAAGGACGTACTGTTGCTAAAAGTTATAGCGACGAACCTCAGCTCTCAGGTTGCTAATGAAGCCATCGTTGTAAACATTATACGGCTTTAAATTGAACTAAGGGCAAGTACGTTGGTGTTGTTTCATCAACAGTCTCAGATAGTGTCACATAATGTTAAGATGACTTAATAGATAACAACTACACAGTTTGTTTCAGTAGTAAGTCATAATTCTTTAATTTATGCATAAAAAAAAGGAAAAGTCGTTAGTTGCATCGTATCTCTTTTCCCCATGCCGGCAAAAATTCTACATAGGATTAGCATAAAGAATGATATCCCATGGGATTTCTCATTGTTCATACTCAACCTGGGCTTTGGTATTACCGAACCGTCGGTTTGGTTCATACGTACCCATGCTAATTCGGTTCCTAAAGAACTCGGTAACGATCGGTTCCTCGAAATACTCGGTATCGAGCAAATTGGTATTGGTTTTTTTCGGTTCGGTTCGGTATTTACCGAAAAGAACCGAACAAAAAGATCAAAGGCGAAATGGAAGTGGCCTTCGCTGTCTTTGCCGCCTCACGGTGCACGCCCTCGCCGCTGGCTCCCGGGCGCTGGCTTTGAATGGGCAACAACGGCAATGGCTGTCATGTGGGGCCGGCGGTGGGGGTCGTGCTTGTGCCGCGGTCGATGAGGGCGATCGACAACGCAACGCGAAAGCACGAGGAGTGATGGCGCGGCGTGAGGGGCGATAAGCGTAGCGGCAAGGGCGGGCGGCGGACGAGGGGCGCTCGTGTGCCGTCGTGCGCAGACTACGGAGACGGATTGAGGCCGCGAGGGAGGGGCGGTGCGTGCGGGTGCGGCGCGGGTGACGAGTGGGTGAGGCCGAGGGTGAACACGTCCACAGATGCCTGCTCGGGCGCTGGCTAGGGTTACAGGATGATGGGTCTTGCATTACGTGGGCTCTTTGCCTCACTAAACAAATTTGTTACTTCGGTTTCTCTTCGATAAATTCAATAAAATGCCGAATTTCTGTCAGTAAATTAGGTTCATAAGAACCAGGAACCGAACATGAACTGATTTTTTGATTTTAGTATTTTTTTATTCGATTTTTGGTAATTTCGGTTTGGTTCTCAGTTGTCGGTACATGGTGCACAGGGTGAGTTATTCTCTGGAAAATATTCCAACACCGTTTTTTTGACAACAAACGTATTTATATTATAAAAACGCAACAGTCCGGTTTACAATAGGGTCCTCGAAAGGAGACCATGTTACATTGAAGTCCAGGATCTGCAGAAAAACGGCATCATTGTCCATGGCGACAAGGGCGACGAAGAAGAAGGCGCCCCCGTGGGGTCGCAGGGCGTCGAGGACGCATGCACTGGCGGATGGACCGTGCAAAGCATCGGTTGAAGTTGGGCTGGTCGAGTCGACGAAGAAAAGAGCACACCGACGACCGATTGATATGGTTGAAGTTGTCGCCGAGGTTGAAGATGCGGCTCGAACCGGGGTCCGGGGGGGGCGGAGGTACTTTCGAACGAGCACCGGGAGAAGGGCCACCATTCTACAGATGGGAGCACTAGCACCGTAGGGCTGTCGTGGAGAGAAAAACAAAAAAAAAAACGACGCTAATAAAAGAAGAAAGAAAAGATAAAGCTGGAACGGGAAGCTTCTATCTTCAAAGGCACATGTCTCCATGGGTGTGCCGGCATCACGAGGGCACGCAGCGTCCTCATCCGGGAGAGGAAGAAAACATGGAGCACAAAGCATGCGGGACACGAAGCAAGTGCAGGCCCCACGTCAGCGTGTGAGGGACCCACCACGTGGTGCTCCACGCGAAAAAATCTCCCGGATGAAGGTGTTGTAAAACACACGGACTCTGTCCTAGAAGGAAAGGATAAGGAGGAATCCTAATCCTAGTCCGTTCGTATGTGGGCTCTTACCGAAACTCTTAGACCTTTGCAGGACTATATATATGTGGGAGCTCTATGTTGTAATTACCAATATTCGAGATGAATAAAGAATAGTCTCTCTATCTTGTGTCTACTTGTTCTACTTTTCATCTACTACGTTCATCATGAGAGACGGAGAGGGAAGGTCCTAACTGCTGGCAACATGTTTTATAAGCTCTCTAAATCTTGAAGATCTTAGACTTATCACCATTGAGAGGCTCATATTTGTGTTTTCCTAGCATAGGTTTTTTGGGGTTGAATGAATGCTTGGTATAAATTCTGAAAATTTGCATATACCATAATCCCTGAAAAATGCTAGGATACTCCTAAGAATATTTTGAGAAACCATCCATTGTCTTTTGCACCTTGCTACTTGTTTACATGTAGTAAATTAATATGCACATGGTCCAAGTTACGGTATTTTGCATGCCTTAAAAAGAAGAAGCAATATCCTAAAATTACTCCGAAAGTAAAAAGTATTTGTTACGGTCATTATTAAATCCATGTAGGATATTTTGCTACCATTGAAGTGTAGTAAACTCAGTATATATATTTCGAATTACTCTCTAGAATGAGTATATGGCCGATAGAAGTAACAAATACATTGTGGGACTCATTGCATGAGTAAAATCCCAAATTATGATTATAGAATATCATATTGCATTGAAAGTCAAATTTTGAAGCTTGTATGCTTAACGCCGCTCTATAAACAATAGCTCGAAGCTTTGTAAATGTCTAGAAGACAAGATGGTAAATAAGATTTTATCAAACTATATTCTTGAAGAAGTGTCTCTTGTGTATAAGAATATCAAAGAGCAATGTAATACTTGAAGTATTTGAATTTACCATCGAAACTACTCATGAAAATTGAGTTAGAATTTTTAGACGACTTTATACCAGGATATTAAGTTGTAATAATTTTGAATATGTGGCTTGCATATGTTACACTACTTGAAGGCATGTGACTACATATCATAACTATTGAATATAAAGCATGAAGCTACCGCTTGTCAAGTATAGAAGTTAAGACATGCGAGAATGTATATTATTTGAAACATATAAAGTTTCTCTTGAAGAAAAACTTAAATCATGTGCTTATTATCTTTGAAGTTTATATCCCGAAGTATTGATAGTAGTGGTGGTGGTGCATTAAGTTTTAATTCTTGTTGAATTAAGTGGTTAATGGTTAATTTTTTAGGTTGAAGACTAATATGAAATATTTAATATTCTTAGTTGCAATTCTTGTTATTACTTGAAGTAAAATATGCGAACTTCTCATGGAATAAATTAGTTTTATATGTTTCTCATATAAACAATTGTCAATTGCCTATCAAAATAATTTTTGCATTAATTTATCCACAAAGAAGCCTCAATTAACCATGAAGGTTATAGTTCTTTGTGCATCACTACCATGTAGGTAGATGGGAAACCGAATTTTCTAAAAAGCACATGAACAATTGGACTAAACCGGCATATTAATTGATCTTGGAAGAATCGATTTAGCCAAATCCTAAGTAATTAATATTTTAGTCCATGAACTAAAAGTTGTATCCTACACTAAGTCTATTGTTGTACACTGAATAGTACATTGGATATGTGAATTTCATGCCATAATCAATGAATACTAGAAGTATGATTGGATTCTTTGAAGCATTAAAAGTGACTATTCATAGATAATGCACGAAGCAAATCGCTACTTGAAGTAATTATGGCATGAAAAGGGGAGGAATTTCGGGTAAAGGCATAAGAAGATGTGGATAATATATAGGCATAGCCGTCCTAAATCGATCTTTAAGTGCATGTATCGAGACTTGAAGTTTTCGCTCGTGTCCCTTCCCGGCCGAGTTAACTTTCTCTCTTGCACTAATTGCATGTAAGCTCGTAGCTTTGTATTTTGTTGTTATCTATTATGTTAGACTGAATACTAACATTCCACATTACACCCGCATGTGTATCCTGGTCGAGCTGCAACTATCTCCACTTGCATGAATATTAGCATAACAACTATCGTTGTAGCTAGTAGCTATTTTTGCGCTTCCTTCGTAATCAAATTGGCTAGCTAGCATGCTATGTCTATATGGTTCTAGTTGAACTAAAGGAATGATTTGCTTTCGATGCATCGTATGCATAAGCAATAGATTGGTCTCTAGGGCCGAGCAAAACCGAGATCGGGAGCGAAGTTTATCAAATTTTGCTCAAAGAAGACCAACCTATTTGATGGGATGAATAGTTGTGGAACTAAGATATTGGATAACACAATTATGATGATTTGGGATTTATGAAGAAAGGGCATCAAGGGATTTTTGTATTAAAGGCAATTAGAAAATTCTAGAAGGAAATTCCATGTGAATTTGAATGTTGCATATGTAATACATTTGAAGTGTATGATCCATTTTTTATGTATGAGTACATGGATCAATGTTTTTGGCTATACAATTAGGAAGCTAGATAAATAGTTTTTTTTTTTTTTTTTGTAAACTATGTTATGTGCATATTATGGGGAGAACATCCCTAAATTTATAGGAATGCTGAACATTCTTAAGTGCACTTTAAGTATTCTAGCTCATTTGCATAATGAATAATAACCCCATGTTGAAATATGTGTGTGAATATTTTCCATAAAATTTAATCATAGCATATATAAATGGGCCTCCACTTGTAGTTGGAGATATATGAATTTGAATTAAGGCCATGATAGGGGATATATTTTGAAGTATGCTATTAATGATCTAATATTGGCATTAGGGGGAGAGCAAGCCTATATTTTGAATGCCAAATATTATTTCCATAGAAGGAAAATGATCTTAAGAGAAAATATTCCTTGAAGCTTGAAGCAAGAATAGTATCACACACTAAGTCATACAATAGTTTGACTAATGCTCTTGTGAAGCCTGAAGCGAGCATATGCCGATATATTTTAAAATGGGAGGAGTAACTTGAAGTTATAAACAGAAGTTGTGTTTACTAGTAGTAAACTAAATGTTATATACTATCAATCTAAAATCTACGGGGACGCCTGTGGGTTCTAGTTTAGTGTATACACGTTAAATAGAAAAGAAATGAAACTCCTCCATTCTCGTGAAGAGAACGCCTCATGAAGAAGGTTAAGCACCTCATGAAGAGGATCATCATGAAGATGACATCCAACACAATAAGCTCGCACCTCACTAGTGTTGGGTATGCAGAACAATATACCATCTCTTGTCCGGGAAATGACAGAGATAGAATATTCTCACATTGTGAGAGTATTCGGAGAAAGAAAATAATTGTTGACAAACTACCTCTTTAATTGCAAATGTTTCTCTTATGAGAACCCGGATCCGAAAAATAAAGTCCATGGCAAAATCGCTTGTAGCGATTATATCGGTCAATGAAGAAAAAGCAATTGAGGTTGAATCTCCTCTTAAGAAGAAATGAATGTTCTCGCTATATCTCCGGCAAATGAAACGAATGAATATCGAATATGCAAAGTTAATATGTGGATTATGAAAATCCATATAAATCGAAGAATATAAATCGTAACTTATAGAAATCTCATACTAAGTATTAAAGTCTAAGGTATATATTCCTGAATGAATATTTAAGTTTCAAGAAGAGCATGTCCTAGAAGGATTATAATCATTGAATGATTTTATAGTGAATAACTCAATGTCATTGTGTATATGACTCATCTCTCGTGCAAGTAGAGAATATATCTCATAGAAGAGATTAATAATTTACTAAGAATGAAAGTACATCCTTGAATGAATTAATCCATGAAGGATTTACCAGTCAATTCTTGAATAAGCACCATTCATCCCCTGAAGTGAATATAGACCCAGAGAGAAATAAAATGAGGGATCTTAAACACCGTGAAGGTGTCATCAAAACACTTAGAAAGTGTATGAAAAGCTAGCAATGTAGTGTTGATATCCTCTATATACCATAGAAGGTATAAGAATAATGGTGGTTCTGGCAATTGAATTATCCCCTAAATGCCAAATGCAAGACTGGATTTGTATAATCAAAATCTCGAAGATTTATAAAATACAATTTGAAAATCCACTAAGGATTAATTATAAATATCTAAACTCTAGTATAAGTTTGATACACTATCTAGAAGATATTGAATATTAATTTATTTACCCCATAATCCTCTAAAAGGATTTATTTCTCTAAAGGATAATATTTATTTGTTTTGCACAACTAATTGGTGGTCATTATGCATGAAGCATATTGCTCCCATATAATTCATGGAAGAATTATGAGCCAACTTTTATTTACACACGTTTATGAAAAAGTGTGGTTTGAACAATGAAGTTCAAAGTTTGGTTTTATGAGGGGGAGCATATTTTATTGAATTTGCTTTTAAGGTAAACCACTAGAATTACAATGATCAAGTAGATCATTTGCTAAAACACTGAAGTTTATGCATAAATTATGAAGATCAATACCTATTCATGAAGAATTGTATATCCTGAAGAATATATGACCAAAAAGGTTAAATGTTGTACTCTTTTTTTTCCTATGTGAGTTTTTACTCGAAGGTTTCTCACACATGGTTTTTAATGAGACAACATGTGCAATGCAATTAACGAATGCGATGTACTCTTTTCTCCAAGAACCGTTTTTTTCCCACCGGGTTTTCGGATGAAGTTTTTGATGAGGCATATGCATATCGTGGTAATCGCCCAAGGGGAGTGTTGTAAAAACACACGGACTCGTGTCCTAGAAGGAAAGGATAAGGAGGAATCCTAATCCTAGTCCGTCGTATGTGGGCTCTTACCGAAACTCTTAGACCTTTGCAGACTATATATATGTGGGAGCTCTATATTGTAATTACCAATATTCAGATGAATAAAGAATAGTCTCTCTATCTTGTGTCTACTTGTTCTACTTTTCATCTACTACGCTCATCGTGAGAGACGGAGAGGGAAGGTCCTAACCGCCGGCAACATGTTTTATAACGTAAGGAACTATCGGTGAGCCGACGGTCTCCTCGTCGCCTCCGCATGGATCGACGACTAGCGGGGCGCGTGTCGGCGACCCGCTTGGCGATCTTGGCGGGCGTGTTGAGCGGGTTGGCGCCGTGAAGACCGCGCCGAGGGATATGGCGGCGGCGTGGCGGCGTGGGGAGTGGAACGAAGTTCTAGGAGAGGATGAGGCGTGACCGGCCCTTTGCGGGCGGCGGCGCTGGGCGAAGGCGATGGTCGCACTCTCCACGGCGCGCCCGAGGTCCCCTAACGTGACCCGCCGGCCCGTGGCGGCTTCGATGAGCTCCCACGATGCCCGCGTGGCGGGAGACGAGAGGAACCGAACGATGTCCAAGTCCGCCGGCTGGGAGCGGGACGCTCGCGCGCTTGTCGCTGCTGCGTGCGCAAGACCTCCCTCGGCGAAGAGATACGCCGCCGGCGCTCTCCGCGACCGCCATGGATTTGCCGCTCCCATAGCTTCATCTTGAAAGGAAGAGGAAGAGAAGGTGGCCATGAAGGCCTTTATTGGCTAGCTACTAGTACCGTGGAGGAAAGGAAGAACAATCGCCCACCCGCCCGCCACCGATGAGAACGCCGGGGAGGGGGGGGGCGACGGCGGCGGTGGAAGGCATCGGGACTGGGAGGAGTTGTGGCCGGCGACGGATGGAAGGGGAAGGTTGGGGACGGAATCGAGTACTACAGAGAGCTACTACTCGTCGCGAGAGCGAGAGCGATCCCACTGGAGTGGACTGTTGTCAACACCGTTAAGATTTCCATTCATTCGAGCCTCGCTACCTAGTAAAAGATGGCCAGTATGATGGAAATTAATCTAAGATTCTACTATCTTTGCCTCGTTTAGTTCGCAAATTTTTGCAACTTCGACACTGTAGCATGTTTCGTTTGTTTGTGGCAAATATTGTCCAATCATGGACTAACTAGGCTCAAAAGATTCGTCTCGTGATTTACAACTTATCTATATAATTAGTTTTTTTTACCAACATTTCTTGCTCCATTTATGTGTCAAAAAAATTGATGTGATGGAGAGAGAGTGTAAAAACTTGGAATTTGGAGGGGGAAAACATGGCCTAGTACTCCGTATCTATAAAAAAAATTGGGAGGATTCCAAAGGGCAGGGAGAAGTACTGGCCGCGTTTAGTTTGCAAAAAATTGCAACTTCGACACTGTAGCACGTTTCGTTTGTTTGTGGTAAATATTGTCCAATCATGTACTAACTAGGCTCAAAAGATTCGTCTCATAATTTACAACCAAACTGTGTAATTACTTATTTTTTTACCTATATTTACTGCTTTATTTATGTGTCAAAAATTGAGGTGATGGAGAGAGAGCGCGTAAAAATATGGAAGTTGGAGGGAACTGAACATGGCCTAAAAGCGGGTAGATTTTCACGACCGCATGCAGCAGCCTTTGCACTTCTCGCTCCTTCCCATGAAGCCTCACACCTCCGGAAAAGACGTAAATGCCCCCCTTAAAATCCCAACTGAGCCCCAAAGCAGAAGATCCTGCAAAAGAAGTTGCTCGCGAAGGAAGCCGGTGAGCCGGAGGGATTCCCGCCGGTTCGACGCACTGGCTCTCGCGGGACCTCTCGCCTCCCCCTCCCTTCCTAACCTTCCCTTCCGTGCACCGCCCACGGCAGAATGGCGGGAGCCGACGAGGCACAGCAACACCACCCCTGCAGCATCTGCACGGAGCCCATGGCGCCGGCCCACCGCGGCGGTGCCGCCTGCGCGCACGCATTTTGCGGCGCGTGCCTGTCCGGGCACGTCCGCGCCAAGCTCGAGGACGGCGGCGGTGGCGCCGTGGTGCGGTGCCCCGACGCGTCCTGCGCTGCCGCGCTCGATCCGGAGCTCTGCCGCGGCGCGCGCCCCTCCGAGGTCTTCGAGCGCTGGTGCGCCAAGCTCTGCGAGTCGCTGTTCCTCGGCGCGCGCCTCACCTACTGCCCGTTCCCGGACTGCTCCGAGATGATGGTGGCCGACGATGACGTCGAGGAGTGCGTCACCCAGTCCGAGTGCCACGGTTGCCGGCGCCTCTTCTGCGCGCGGTGCGGGGTGCCGTGGCACGCCGGCGTGACCTGTGAGGAGTTTGCGAGGCTCGGTGATGGGGAGCGCGCGCGGGAGGACCTGCTGCTTGTCAAGGCCGCCCGGGAGGGCAACTGGAAGCGTTGCCCACGCTGCCGGTTCTACGTTGAGAAATCAAGTGGCTGCCTGCACATTACCTGCAGGTAAAAATTGCTTCTTGTTTACAATGTTGAAAACTAACCAATCTAATTACCGTCGTCGTGACCACAGTCAACCTTTTTTTATTACAATTGTCTTGACTCCTTGTTTGATACGATCGTGCAGGTGCGGGTATGAGTTTTGCTATGGATGTGGTCAGCAATGGCAGCTGATACATGACGGCTGTCCGGGGGCATGAAACAGGTGTGAATGATGCTAACTAGTATCTCTACCTATCGAATCTCGAGTTCAAGCTCGAGCAGGAGAGCATGGCCACGTTGCCTGCAAAACACCAGCCATTGGATCTCAATCGGATGGACCCAGCCACTCCACGGGTCATTTTCGAAGGCACTGTTCACGTACTGTTAATCTGACGGTTGTACTGTACACGCTGGCAGTTGCTACACGTACCCAAAAAAACGTATCAAAAAGATAAAAATAAGCTCTTTTCCCTTTCCAGAAAAATTTTGAAAAAACTAAAACCACTCTAGAACCTACCCAAATATTTTCACCCCTTCTTCATCATCAAAAAAAAAATCAAAATAATTTTTGAATTCCTCTCATTCGCTTTATCGATAAACTTAGGAAGTTTATATCTCATTTTCAAATAAACTAGAACCACTCTAGAACCTACCTAAATATTCCCACCCCTTCTTCATCATCCAAAAAAATCAAAATAATTTTTAAATTCCTCTCATTCGCTTTATCGATAAACTTAGGAAGTTTATATCTCATTCACTCTAACTCCGAATCACGTAATTCTTCCACCAAAAAAATCTTCTAAAATAAAATCCGACAAATCCTTTTTCATAATTTTTCACCCCTTCTTCATCATCCAAAAATCCAGAATAATTTTCAATCCATCCTAAATCTGAATCCCATAATTCTTCCATTAAAAAAAACTTCTAAATTAAACCCTATATATTCAAATCATTTTTTCTATTTTTGGTGATAACCCTTCTCCATCATCAAAAAATCCAAAAAAATAATTTCCACATTCATCTCATTCGCATTATGTCGATAAAATTAATTTTATATCTCATAAAAAAAAAATCTAATATAAAACCCTACATATTCATATCTTTTTTTCCCAATTTTTCGGTGATTGTCACAAATGCAAACAAGACCATTCTTTTTCAACAATTCCATTGGCAAAAAGATTCGCAAATACCAAGATTTTGTCTATTTTCCAAGCAAACTTCAACATCTCTACTCAGCTACGAGAAATTTTTATATATATCAGTGGCCATCTCTTCTTCAATTGCTAAATTAACTCACAATCATATATAAATGCAAATGCAAATGCTACTTCTTGTTTACACTATTTTTTTTTCCAACATAAATTCTAAAGTCGTACGAACCTACAAAATCACCAATGCAAACCGTAAGGTCCATCGTATAGCAAATTAATTGTACTACTAATATATATCGTGAAATCCATCATATAGCGAATTAATTCTACTAATATATATACTACTATTTTCTCATTGATCATAAAACTATACAACCAGTATTTACCATGGGTAAATGATGACTTATAATCACCACGGAAACATAAAACTAATATATTGCATAAAGACCAATTCAGTTACCATTATTTATACTCATGTAACTAACTACAAGGGGGAAAAAATGGCACGCGCTGCAAAGCCGCCGCAGTTTTCTAGTAGCTTATCTAGTTTTCCATTGGAACCATGAACCCTTTTTCTCTATTAATACTCTGATCTTGAGGATCCATGCTGCGAAGCCCAATCTGACTTTGTTTTCACCTTATCGAATGTGCTTGATTGTTTGGTATGTCTTGCTCTGGTTTAAACTAATTATGTAGCACTTCACAATATTGTGACAAGTTATATGTGTGATCAAATTGTTAAGTGTATTTCATTTTGCTGTTCTTTTTTACTTCATTGAGAAATTATTGAGGTAAAATATTACTAAGGCTCTGTTTGGATCTCGTAAAACAATAGATTGAGATCCAAACACTTGGATTGTAGAAGGAGATTCTAGAATCCAAATATCTACCCAAACCTTGCAATTTGAAGATTCTTGCAATGCAAAGAAAATAATCACAGTGGGAATGAGATCCAAACACCTCTGTTTTTTTTTCCTTAAATTTAGAATTCATATTCTATTTCACTATCTATAATCACTATGAGGATGGGATCCAAACAGGGCATAATACGGCAGGGAAATGCTTCTTTTTGGGTGTTTCATGCCTTTGTGTTGTGTAATGTGAACTTTTAGCATTTCTGAGATCATCATTTCTTTGTTTCTGGTTCTTTGAACTGAGAACTAGAGTTGTGGCTTTGTAGTTCTGTCACTGCTGCATATCTCTTACAGTGAAGAGAGAACATTTAGCTGCTTGATATAATGATAGTACTAAGTGCCTCCTTGTCGGTGTAGGCCTGTTTCGTTATGTGGTATTAACATTAGTGTTCAGTTTGTTTAGTGGCAATTGCTACGGTACTCCCAAATAATTGTGGACCGTCCATTTTTTCGATCAAACGGTCACGATCATCCGATACCTCCTAGGAAGTACCAGTATTTATTTCATTTTTATTTTATCAAATAGGGTAAATAAGGATAGTTTTAAATAAAAAAAAAATATCTTATTTGTAAACTTTGTTGATGCATGCGCAATCTTTAAGTGATATGGTTAATTTTTTTTTTTTTTGTAATTGATATATTCTGATTACCTTTTAGGTTTGTACGTTACTTGATTAGCGTGACTAGCTAGCGTACATGACACCACGTGTGTAGATGCATGTACATGACACGTTAGTTTTGTATGTGGTTGGGCATTTACTAGACTTAATTTTGTGCATGTACGTGGTGTTATGCACACGGTGTGTAGATGCTAAAAAAAGTGGTGTGTGTCCTTGCATGTTAGCGTATGTGTGTGTGGGGTTAGGTGTACGGGTGATAAGAAAAAAAATCATGTTTAAAATGTAATTTGAAATTGCATTGCTATGTTGTGTAATTTGTGCTTACAACACGGTACCATGCCATTAAACCCCTAATGAGAAGTTACAATAGGGCGTACCTATGCGGGGTCTGTGGAAGGCAGTTACAATACGAGGAAAAAATTATAATAAGGACTTATGATCTTTGGGTACAGTCCTGGTTATTTTTGAGTGGAAGCAGTAAGCTCTCAATGCAGAAATTGGCAAATTTAAATTATGTTTTATTACCTTGTAGTTACTGTTGACATGTCGTAGTACGTTTGATCAATTGCAGGTTTGGCTTCGAGTTCTCCTGTGGCTTCGTTAAGCAATGGGAGCTGATACATGATGAGAGTTTCAAGGATGGAGTAGGTATTGATGTTGCAATCAGTATGGTTTCTCTAGTCGCATGTGAACCATGATCCATGGATAGTCTGATAACCTTCTATACAGAACTTTGGAACATTCTTCTGATGTATGGTGTTTGTCTTCAGTAACATGTCGACATAATACCTTTCTTTAACTTAAGCTGAGTTTGACAGTGCTTGGAATTTTGCAATGCATTACATACAGGGTAATTGCATTAACAGGACAATCTCTTTGATACTGAAATGGGAGATTATATAGATCTGTGATCTTTTTTTTTTTCCTCAACCCTGTTACCCTGTCAGCTGAACAGAATGACAATTGCATCAGTATGGCCAGAAAACGCAGAAAGCATCACAAACCAATCCGATACCCTGATTTGTGATAGAAGTACTAATCAAGAAGACGATTTTCTTGACTACATGTGAGCAACATTTATGACCAGATGTTGAATTTACAATTTACACAGGAAAATCAGTCAGTAGAAATACATTCATGATATTCGTCATTACAATCGGTTGGTTGAATCATGTCAACCTTCTAGCATTTGCTGTTGACGTTGTTTCCTTTGCTACATTGAGCCCATGCACTTTCCAGTCTAAACTTCACGACGATGAACCCAGGTAGGAGTTACTCTACCCTTTAGAGGGACTGTAATCGACTGTTTCATTTGTTTTGTTTTGTATACAGATTCACATATACATTGAACATGTGTATATTGGAGGGATCTCTGCTGGTATGGCTCGAGGCATGTAGAATGAAGCACAAAGACATGCTTTGCAGTTACGCACGACATCTCTATCCTCTTGCACTATTCATTTCACTACCCTGTGTAGATTAAAGATTATCATGAAATGGCCAGTTGGCCACATCAATTTCTGCTGTTATAACATGGATGGATACATTGAGTCATTCAGATGATGTTATCACACAGACACACACTGCTCACCAGTGTTCTTGTTTTAGCTTCTCGGTCAAGTTGGCCTGGCCCGCGTACAATGGCTCCAGGGATCAGGGGACTCGATGACAAGACAATACAGAGCACTTGGCAAACAGTGCAACAAGAACTGGTTCATGAAACAGCTGACAATTTTAACGCTGATAGCGCCGCAGGAAAACGTAAGGAGCTTCATAAAGTTTCTCTAAGCTCGAGCTGGAGAAACCACTAGCCACCGCGGGGAGTTTTTATTATGCGAACAAGGTAAAATATAACATGGAACATCTAGGGTAGTGTGCAAACATCCTATGGATATCAAATAAGAGCAAGTTTAATAACAACGCCGGCTGCTGGCGGGGAGAACGCCATGTCACGCTGGTAGCAAGGAACAGTGGTGGTGGATCTCACATATCAATCAATGCTCTGCAGACTCTAGTAGCAACGTGGAACCAAGAGATAGGTGCAAGCTGATGAATAGTGCATCTCGCCTGCTTTCCACCGGCGCTAAGCAAAATCGCCTGCTTCCTTCTCTCACCCGTTTTTCTCTCTCCCACGCCGGATAAAAGTTGATGTGTACTGCATTTCGCCGGCCTCTCAGCTTCATTATACTTGTTCTAATAGGAAAAAGGGTATATCATGCAACATCTCATGGATACTAAACCTGGCAAAGTACACCGGTTATAAAACACATTAATAAAAAAAGATTAATTAGAACAAAAAAAAAAAAGAAAATTGAAATAAAGATATCCATGAAAAAACAAAAAAAAAGAATAAAAAAATAGAAAATCTCATGGGTATTCTAAAACAATTTAAAAGACATTGTGTAACATCCCTTCGACATTACTCCTGCGTCAACAAAAGAATATAATTATGGAACTTGTGCAAGTTAAAATAACTTAACTTTGATTATATTTATAGTGAATAATATCTCTAACTAGGTTTATACTATGGAAATATATTTGATAATTAATTTATTGGTACTTATTTTGTACTGTAAATGTTGAATGAAAGAGGGAAAAGATGAAGATTTAGAAGAAAGAATAAAATGAAAATCCAAAAGCAGAGGAAAAATGGAAAAAAAAGGGAAGGAAAGAGAAAATTAAAATAACTAGAAAATAGAAAAGAAATATGGAAAAACAAATATCGTAATAGACCTAAACCGTATACTCGTGTAGTTGTGCTTCACTGCTTCTTGCCTGGACTTCATTCGCAATCCAGATGAACTCGCAAGGACGCCGGCGCCACGATGATTGTCCGAAGCACGGTTGGCACAAGCAATAGAGGACGGCGGCCCCCATCAGTATGCTATGCTGCTGATGCTGAAGGGTGTGTGAGTTGCCAACAAGGCAACAAGTGATTGGGGATTTGGGTTACAGCGAGGAACGCGAGATGTTTGCCAAGATCATGTGTGAGGAGCTTGCAGGTTTCTGCGCACTCGGCACTCCCAGTGATTCCCCTCAACTCAAGGCTCAAGCTCCTGGAGGTCTTGGCGGCCACCAGCTATGAGACGCGAGCAATGGTCGGGGCGTACCCTGGCATAATGCCATTTCGTTTTCCAATTGTGTCTTTGCGCTGGAAGTGGTGAGCGAGGGCTCTGCTGCGCTGCGCGCATGGCGGCCTTGGCCTTTGATTGCACTAGTAGCATTTATAGGGTTGAACTATATACAGATGTCTTTAGCTATCTAGGAAAAGTTGTTTGTAATAGTAACTCTCTAAGGTTATTTGGAGCTTAGAAGCAAATATACAGGTTTAATACACGTTTCATAGAAGCAAATATACAGGTTGAATACACGTTTCATAGAAGCAAATATACAGGTTGAATACACGTTTCATAGAAGCAAATATGAAGTAGTCAACACACGTTTCCCATAGTTCATAGAAGCAAATATGAAGTAGTCAATGCACAAGAAACGTTTATATAATTACAGCCTACACTCTTTGCAGAAAGGTTATTTGGCCATTTCGTCATCGAGGATTTGAGCAGTGTGCTGCCTGGAGAAGTCGTCCAGACTATTGGTCACCAGTAGGCTCCGTAGGGCTAGCAGCTCAGGCTGTCTCGCACTCGTGATACTTTAAATCCAAACTCTAAAAGGAATATTCCATCCTGGTCATCAAAATTCTCCACTTTATATCCAGTTTCTCCGCACCCGTCCATACTTTCTATCATACTCTATCCCAACCACCCATTTGTGGGTCCCTCACGCCATACACACAAAGAAATCACCTCTCGGTCCTCTCCAATCTCATTCTCTCTCTCCTTCGCCGGAGGCCGGCTGGCCGGCATGGCGCAAGACCGCCAGGCCGCCGCCGCCGCACCGCGTGCTCGCGCCCAAGCTCCTTCCCGCCGACCTGCCCACGGGCCGCGCGGCCTCCTTCCCCCGCAGCGGCTCGCGGGCGGCCCGCCGCACGGCTCGCAGCCGGGCGGAGCGGCTCGGGCGGCCTCCCCCGCGCCGGGCCGGGCGGCGGCGGGCTGCCGCGCGGCCGGCCCCGCACGGCTCGGAGCGGCGGAGCGGCTCGCGGGCGGCCTCCCGCGCGGCTAGCGGCGGCGGGCTGCTCGGGCGCCCTCCCGCGCTTGCGGGCGGCGGGGCCGCCTCGGGCGCCCTCCCCGCACGGCCGGGCGGCCGCGGGGCTGCTCGCAAGGGCGCCCCCCCTCGCTGCCGGGCGGGCGCCGTGGGGCTGCTCGCGGGGCGGCCTTCCACGGCGCCGCCCGCGCGGCGGGCGGCTCGCGGGCGGCCTCCATCGCGCAGGGTCACCGGCGCCGCCCTCGTGGTCCCCGCCTCCCTTCCCTCTCCCACGAGCAAGGTGGGCCCGCGGCGCCAGATCGGGCGGAAGCACGGAAGGCCGCTTGATATCCCCGCGGCGGGGCGTAACGCCATGGCCGCACCACATAAAGTACCCGGTGCAGCTCTTTTTACCGGATATCGGTAGATTGGAGTAATTGGTCCAAGATAGCAAGGCGGACAGCCTCATTGCGGTTGGCTCGATGGAACGCACCCTCAGCACATGCAAAGTGGACCTGACCAGAGTGCCTGCACCATGCACAGATCTATATATAGTTTAAATTATTAGAATTAGAAAAAAAAAACTGAAGCTTGAAAAGTACAAGAACAAGATACAGTGATCAATAGAGGTGAATGGGAAACACCTGCTACTGTTTCACTATCCGAGTATGGTTAGGATGTGGTGGTCCTGTAAAAAGCCAGTTCCATTGTTCAGGCAGCCTAAAGAGGTAGGGTAAACTGGCGGTTCCTTTAGGTTAGAGACATTTTCATCTTTAGACCATATGGGTACTCTCACAATCATAAACAACATATAAGATCCTACTAAATAAAGGCCATGTCAATCATCTTTTTTAATGAATTCTAAGTTGTTTGAAATGGCAAACATCATCAATAAAATTCCATTGTCAACCTTAGCCTATAATCCTAATATGTATTTTTTTGATTTGTTGCAATATATATGATGATAAAAACTTTGCAACTGCCCTGTTATTTGCAGGAATATGTAGTCAACACAAAACCGCTGGAACACATAACAATTTTGACAACAAAGGCCTCTCACCCTGCTTTATGAAAAGCAAATAACAAGATTCAAAGGGAAATACAGCTTATATTGTCACAGCATGATTGCAAACCATGACAGTAAGACCTGTGGTGACACGGAATTGGGGCAGTGACCGTAACCACATATAGCTGCTACACTCACTCTAAACCTTCCACTACCAAAGGACAGGGACTAAAATTCAGAAGACATTTGAGCTCTTGTGAACTCAAAGACTTCAAAAGGCACCCTCAGATCCATATTTATTGATGTAAATGATTTATTGATATAAATGATAACTTGGGACCTATATTTGGATGAGGAATTGTGGGTTCAAATTTAATTTAATGTAAGGAACCGAACCAAATGTCCAAACAGGTGTAGAAGGGTGAGGAAATTATGCATGCCATTAGGAGGTAAAAAGATTGTTGCCTGAATAAAGCTGAAAGAAAATAAGTTTTATGTATCTCATTGGGATGATAACTACACAAATATAGTGGATGCCTTGATGGTGAATGAAATGGAATGCAAACCTGACCGAGTTTTGTCCTCAAATATCTCAGGCTCAGCATCAAGCAAATGTTCTCTAGTGGCCAGCTTTCCTTGACATGATGCCAGGGCGAGATCTTCAAATTATTTCAGAGCAGGTACAGGAATGTCTACTGATCTGACCTTCAAATTATTTCAGAGCAGGTACAGGAATGTCTACTCTTTGATGATCAGTATCTTGAAGGTCAGCTAGCTAGTTAAAGCGCTTTATAAATCTCCTTTGTGTGATAATTCTTGGGCTATAATACCTAGATCAGTCCTCGAAGATATCATAAGCTGTAGGCAAATTTCTTTAGAACACTGCAAGCTAAAGAACACAAAAGAAACTAATAAGCGAAGGCGCCAAAGTATTATATAGAATTGAATTAATTATGCTATAATGAACATTCAGGCTGGAAAAAAAAATCAAACAAGCTGGTTGTCACAATATTAGTTCTATTGCCATGTAAAGGCAGTATGTCTTCCAGTATGTCTTCCAACGACCAGAGTACATAAACGTATAGTGATGGCTAGTGCATATATGAAATATAGTACTTCATGAAAGAAACACAAAACAAGAGCACACGAGAATTTTGGTGCGAGGAAACTAAAATTAGATCAGTAACAATACTATGGAAAAAATGGTTTAAAAGATATTATGGATTTTACAGCCATTTTCTACTGATTTATTGAGGATGAGGTGACATCGACACAAATAAATCAAAATGTGAAAAGAGAACTTCATAGGCAGCAGCATGCTGATATTTTTAAAAATAGACCAAGGAGGAAGCATTAGTACAGACCTGAAAGTAGTGTAACTCTAGAGCTGAGTCACATTCTTGGAGAGTGTGCACATTTGGTTCAGTTAAAAAGCTCTAGACTGTTCAAAAATGAACAAAGATCAATCCAAAGACATTTTGTGACACTAATTCAATGAGATGTCTGAGGTGCAAGGGCCTGATGCCAAACATCTGTACCATCTGGTGTAACAAAAAAATTACCAAACAAAAATTCAGTGGCCATAAACAAAGTTGTCAAAGCAAAAGTATCTCCATTGACATCAGACGTCACTGTAGGCAGAGGTTAAGAAACATTTGAAATGCAAAATGAAATAATTTTTATTTTCTTTGAAAGGTAGTCCAAAGACCTACATACCTGTAAGTCAAGGCAACAGATAAATCAGAGTACATTGCAATGTTGTATCGGTCAGCCTCATAAAAAAAAAAACAACACTTATCATTTTAAAATAGCACACATCATTGACTGTTATCTTGGCACCAGGATGAAATGGCAGGATGTATATGTTATAAAACAATAGCGACATTATGTGAAGGAAAGTAAAGGCAATGGTTTTTCTTCAGATCTATTACATGTATGATGGAGTTTAGTTAGCAGAGATAGTTTTGCACTTACCTCCTTCCCTAGCCACACCATCCTGGACACATGTGGCCGCCCACAATAAAATTTCCCCTGCAAATAAATATCACAATGGATGATCGTAGCTGCCAGTAGATACTAAGGGGGCAGAATGACTATAGGATGCATTTAGTACCTTAAAGAAAGCAGATTTGTGTTGAATTACAACAGGAACACCTGAACCAAATTAGTAATAAGAGGACTAAAAATGTGATGCCACTAATTGGAGTCCAATAATCGAAACAACGCATGGAGACAATATTATACGTCTAAGTATCACCTCGAGATGTGACGTTCTTGTATGCTTTGTTGTACCGAGCAATGACAAGCACCAACCAATTTTGGAGCCATAGCATTGTTTGCAGCCCATCACTTAAAGATGTCAAAATAACCTGAAAATTGAACTCTGTTTAAATCTGAAATTGAATGACCTGTGAAACTGATAGGTATGGCAATCATAAATGCACTCCCTTTTTTTGTTTTCTACTTTAATCAGCAAGCTGGAATTTGTATTGGCAAGGGCATGTATATGTTGAGAATGCAAAGTGAAATGAGATAGTCACATATAGTATATTCCCTTAGGATTGTGCATTGGCAATGTGAAATCATGCAGTTACATTGTGTCCCACACAAATGAATTTCAGATCTCTTCTTGCATATTAACACAAAATAGTACAATACATTTTCAAATAGGGAAATCCAACATACGGTGCAACATACAGCAGGATGTCAATTAAAATTGAGATTTGAGAAGATTTTAGGATATACTAATATTAAAACTAAAACGACTAAAACCATAAACGATACATATCGAGATTGCACAGAAATGTGATCACACCACTTGAACACTGGACTTGAAAACTGGAACTTGAATGCTTGAATACTGGACTTGAAAACTGGAACTTGAATGAGTGATCACAAGATGTGAAAAACAGTACCTGGTCCCAGAATTTGGAGAATCTGATGCATCACCATTGTGCATAAGCACTGTGTACTTAAATGCAATTTTGAATAATAGGAGGGCTTGACTTCCTGAAGTCCCACAAAAAAAATGGTGCCGTAAGAATTTCAGAGATAAACTGTGTGTTTACAGAATAGTACAAACTATTGGTCAATTTACTCTAACACAGACATGTTTTTTATAGATGGACAGTAGCCTCATAACTGGTCTACACAGATTCGTGAGAACATACTGAATGTATAGGAATTTAAATCTATACCTTCTACTATCTTCATAAATAGAGGCAGGCATGGACACTTGCTGAGGATATATGTTGAGGCACCAAAGCTAATTTTTTATGGCCGTACTCCTACATTAATTACAAAAAGGCATTGAACTAAGTGGAATAAATTCATGCATACAGGAATTGAAATGAAGGGATTTTAGACATAGAGCAGAGGACTGATTTTCACTTGACAACATATCATTACAGTAATAATTGGAGAGAAGTGAATACCTCTCATTCCATGATTTTGACTGCACCTTTGCGAGACTCTGCACCAGCATCTTTTTGTTTTCAAGATGAAACTCAAAACAAACTGATACAACAACCAAAATAATTCAATTTATTTTGGATCTTTGATAAACTATCTTTGGGAATAGGGCGTGTGCTCAGAACTGAAAGTGTATAGTATGAGTGCAAAACCAAATGCAATGATCAGATTGAAATAGGGAGAAGACATCAGAGGACATAGCATCAGAAACTCTAGCACAAAGGCTCCAAAGCACAGATAGAAAGAAATGCAGAAAAAATGAAGCAGCCAACTGATCAACACCTCACCTATCATGTAAGGCAGAAAGAACCAGGAAAAATTGAATCAGTGCCTCTGCTTGAAAGGCGGCAAAAATATAATCAACATTCTCATGATCACTGCCTTGGTTATAAGCCCAGTAGACAGATGCGAAAGGAAGAATCATCATAGCTCATGAGCATCGCCTGAGTAATGTATACAGAAAAATAAAGAGGAGCAAACTGAAAAATGATGGCCCATGATCATTGCACGAAACATTGAGCATCTATATTGTGTATTCATCACAGCACCACCCTATTCCCTCAATTAATCTAGAAGTAAGGGGAGAATGTACTCATCACTGGCCATGACCAAAATCAGTAGTGTAGTGCACTAACAAAGGAAACAAATACAGGTGACATGGTGATGTGGTCCGATATATAGTACAAAATCATGAGTACTGTGCACTAAAAAATCGAACAAATCTCATTGACCTGGTCAAGTCCTCAGATATATAATTATATACCACAACACTTAGGAAGCCTCAATATCCCACCGAACCGAGCAAATGACACATTACGCACTGGGAACCAGAACAGTAGTGGTAAGCTGTAATGAAACAGACCAAAAAGAACCGAAGCCAATCATGGGCAACCACGGGGCGGTGGTACAGTGGGTGAACCGAGAGAGAGCCAACGAGAAGCGGTCGGAACAAGAAGGAGCCAATCAAAAGAATCCGGCGACGTGGATAGCCTCCCTGGGGAGGATCATTTTAGTTACTACAGGTTTGCAATTTTGTTAACATGGATATGCCCAGGGACGACCAATCGTAGCCGTACTGAGGGGATTAAACAAGAGAACAATAAACCTAGGGGCAAATCACCACCAGAACAGGTAGCCATGTTGGGATAGAGATCGATCTTGGGAGAGGTAAGAAGGTAGAGAGAGAGAGGAGGGAGAGACCAAACCGAGGTGGGCAACAACGGAGCAGTAGGAGCAGAACGCGTCGTAGGGTGGCGTGAGGGGCGGCCACCGGTGACGCCTTTGCCGCCACGCCGTGGCCGTGGATGGTGGCGGCCCCGTGCGCCCGGGGGCCCCAGCCAGCGCCGCGAGGGAGGAGACGGAGGAGGAGGAGCGGGGCCGCCGCCGCCGCTGCCACCTCGAATACGCAGCTAGGGTTTTCAGTGTACCGCCCCGGGCACCTCGGAACGTAAGAGGAAGAGGAAGAAGAAGACGAGGAGGAAGACAAGGAGGAGGAGGCCGGGAGGAAGAGGGCCGCCGGGATGAAGGGGAGGCGCGGGAGGGGGGCGGAGGCGAGAGCGGCGGCGCGCTGAGCCGCGGACGAGCGTGGGAGGACAGGAAGGAGAGTGTTTTTTTTTTTTTTTTTTGTTTTTGAAAGGTAAGGACGCTGTATATATTTTGTCGGTCTAGACGGGTCTTTTTTCGCAAAAGCCGCAGCAAAGCGGTAAACGCAAAAAACCATGAAATCGAATTTTCTCTTCTTCGAGCGTAGGATTTTCATAATACGGGGCCTACACGCAAAAACACGAAGAAGCACGTTACTGTACAGATTGGACCTAGGTGGATGGGAACGTGATTTCAAAAAAATAGTAGGGCCTCCACGCAAAGGAACTGAAGCCAATCATGTGCAAGCACGGGCGGAGGTACTGTGGGCGAACAGGAAGGAGCCAATCAGAACTTGTCGGACACACCGAGGAGCCAATCAGAGAATTGGGCTACGTGGATAGGCTCCCCTGGGTAGGGATAATTTGGTTCCTACAGGTTTTCAATTCCTCCTAGCCACTTCAACAGTGATCACTCTAAATCGATGTTATGGACGCAGTGGCAAAACAGTGAACACAAGTTGACTCCAGCAATGCCCCAGCGCATAGTCACTTCACGTATACAGGTATTTATCCATTCAAGAAACTTCAAAATCATCTATATATACTCCCTCCGTCATAAAATGTTTGTCGCTTTTCGGTTTTTCTTGCCACAACTTTGACTTGATTTATACAAAATACGCAACATTTATATCTTAAAATAAATTTGTTAAAAAACTAGGTTTAAAAATCTTTCTAATAATACTAATTATGTATGATAAATATTAATACTTTTTAATCTATAATATGTTAAAGTTGTTTTACCGGGAAGCGTAAGTGACAAACATTTTGAGACAGAGCGAGTAGGTCAGTGCAGACTGGTACCAGCGTATACTACGTGTACTCCGTATAAGGTACGTATCAGGCAGGACATGCGTGTCTCGAACGGTGAATATCGCTGTGAATATCGCAGAGTTTTACAGGTTCCAAATCTACCTTGGCGTTCCTTCTATTTGAAGCCGTCCTTCCCTTTCCACCCGTGACCGCTACTAGCATGTAGCAGCAGCAGCCCACAAGCGCGCGCGTACAAACAAGCCGCTGATCCGGCGTCCCAACACGCGGTGGCCCACGCCCGCGCCGGCCCATCCATCCATCCATCCATCCACCCCCAGCGTCTCCCAGTCCGGCCACATCCACGGCCGCGCCGCGTCACCACCACTCCCTCCGTCCCGTCTCTGCCTCCCCGTTCCCGTACACTGCACTGCACTGCACACCACCAGCGCATCGCATCTGGCCTGGCCACCTGACCTCGCTCCCCATCCATCTTCTTTACCCGAGGTGGCAGCGAGGAGAGAGGCGCCTCCCGCTTTCCGCTTTCCCCCTTCGCCCCGCTGCGGCGCTGCCTGGGACCTCCTCCCAATCTTCCCGATCCGGCGCCGCGCAATGCCGCCGCCGCACTACTGCCCCGTCCTGCTGCCGCTACTGCTTCTTGCGGCTGCAGCGGCCGCTGTCTCCTCGGGGACAGCGAGGGGGAGCGGACGTACATCGTGCGGGTGGACGCCGACGCGAAGCCGTCGGTGTTCCCGACGCACGCGCACTGGTACGAGGCGGCGGTGCTGACGGCGGCCGGCGACGGCGCGGGGTGGCCGGAAGGGGCCCGCTGATCCACACCTACTCGGCGGCCTTCCACGGCTTCTCAGCGCGGATGTCCCCCCGCCGCCGCCGAGGCACTGGCGTCCGCCCCCGGGGTGGCGGCCGTGGTGCCGGAGCGCGTGCGGCAGCTCGCCACCACGCGGTCCCCGAGGTTCCTCGGCCTGCTGTCCTCCCCGCCCTCGGCGCTGCTCGCGGACTCCGACTTCGGGGCCGACCTCGTCATCGCCATCGTCGACACCGGCATCTCCCCGCGCACCGCAGCTTCCACGACCGCGGGCTGGGCCCGGTCCCGACCCGGTGGCGCGGGGTGTGCGCGTCCGGACCCGGGTTCCCGCCCAGCGCCTGCAACCGCAAGCTCGTCGGCGCGCGCTTCTTCTCCAAGGGCTACGAGGCCACCTCGGGACGCATGAATGAGACGGCGGAGGTCAGGTCCCCGCTCGACACCGACGGCCACGGGACACACACCGCGTCCATCGCCGCGGGGAGGTACGTGTTCCCGGCGTCCACGCTCGGGTACGCGCGCGGCGTGGCCGCCGGGATGGCGCCCAAGGCGCGCTTGGCTGCGTACAAGGTGTGCTGGGTGGGCGGCTGCTTCGACTCCGACATCCTCGCGGCCTTTGACGCCGCCGTCGCCGACGGCGTCGATGTGGTCTCGCTCAGCGTCGGTGGCGTCGTCGTGCCGTACTACCTCGACGCGATTGCCATCGGGGCGTTCGGCGCCACCGAAGCCGGGATCGTCGTCTCCGCTTCGGCCGGCAATGGTGGTCCCGGTGGGCTCACGGTGACCAATGTGGCGCCCTGGATGGCCACCGTCGGGGCTGGCTCCATGGACCGAGCGTTCCCTGCCAATGTGCGGCTCGGCGACGGCCAGGTGCTCGACGGCGTGAGCGTGTACGGGGACCCGCGCTCGAGTCCGGCAAGATGTACGAGCTGGCGTACGCCGGGGCGAGCGGCGGTGGCGGCGGGGCCTCGTCCGCGTCCGACGGCTACTCGGCGTCGATGTGCCTCGACGGGTCGCTGGACCCAGCCGCGGTGCACGGCAAGATCGTGGTGTGCGACCGCGGCGTGAACTCGCGCGCCGCAAAGGGCGACGTGGTCCACCGCGCGGGTGGCGTCGGAATGGTGCTAGCCAACGGGGCATTCGACGGGGAGGGCCTTGTCGCCGACTGCCACGTCCTTCCCGCGACCGCCATCGGCGCGGCCGCGGGAGACAGGCTCCGCAAGTACATCGCGTCGTCCACCAAGGAGAGGCCGGCCACGGGCACCATCCTGTTCGAGGGCACGCACCTGGGCGTGCACCCGGCGCCGGTGGTGGCGGCGTTCTCGGCGCGGGGCCCGAACCCGCAATCCCCAGAGATCCTGAAGCCGGACCTGATCGCTCCCGGCCTCAACATCCTGGCGGCGTGGCCCAGCGGCGTCGGCCCGGCCGGCATTCCTCGGACGTCCGCCGCACCGAGTTCAACATCCTGTCGGGCACCTCCATGGCCTGCCCGCACGTGTCCGGGCTCGCCGCGCTGCTCAAGGCGGCGCACCCGACCTGGAGCCCCGCGGCGATCAAGTCGGCGCTGATGACCACCGCGTACGTGCGGGACAACAGCAACGGCACCATGGTGGACGAGTCGACGGGCGCGGTGGCCGGCGCGTTCGACTTCGGCGCGGGGCACGTGGACCCGATGCGCGCCATGGACCCGGGCCTGGTGTACGACATCGGCCCCGGCGACTACGTCAACTTCCTGTGCAACCTCAACTACACGGAGCAGAACATCCGCGCCATCACGCGGCGCCAGGCGGACTGCCGCGGCGCGCGCCGCGCAGGCCACGCGGGAAACCTCAACTACCCGTCCCTGTCCGCCACGTTCGTCGCCGGGGAGACGACGATGAAGATGAGGACGCATTTCATCCGGACGGCGACCAACGTGGGCGGAGGCGGGAGGGCGGTGTACCGCGCGTCGATCGAGGCCCCTCAAGGGTGCAACGTGACGGTGCAGCCGCGGCAGCTGGCGTTCCGGCGCGACGGGCAGCGGCTGAGCTTCACGGTGCGGGTGGAGGCCGCGGTGGCGCTGGCGCCCGGGAAGGGGATGGAGCCCGGGAGCTCGCAGGTGCGGAGCGGCGCGCTGACGTGGAGCGACGGCAGGCACGTGGTCCGTAGCCCGATCGTGGTGACGGTGCAGGCGCCTTTGCAGTGAGAGCAGACCAGACCGCGGATCGAGCCGGAGCTGCTGATGAGGCCATCGACGGGAGGTGGAAAAGGAGTGAAGGACACAGTCTCAGTGTTCTTGCAAGTCGCGCTCCGTGGAGGCGCGGGCCATGAGTCCGCAAGGTTTTAGCTTTTCTGTATTGCTATTAAGGTTGCTGTTAGCTGTAGAATACGTACGTCGTTGAAGAGAAGAGCTGTATCGTTAAGCTATAACCTCGTCTTGCTTTGCTGGAGTAGTACGTACCATTTGCTTCTGTTTTCTGATGGAGCATGCCATGCCGGCGGCCGGCGTGTGGTTTGTGGCTTTTGAAGTGCTTCGTGTGCAGCTACGGTGGGTCTGGTTGGTACCACGCGTGTGATTTGAATGGTCCTCGGCTGAGCTCACATGGACGCGTCATGTGAGTGAGATATGATGAGTGGGGGACGACTTGAAGTAGGATCCCGCTTTCAATTCACTTCACTCATTCATTCATTCGCCTTTAAATTTTCGCGAGGAGATGGAGGGAAGGTGACGAGGGCAGAGTGCAGAGCGCTTTGTCAAAAGGCGCCGCCGTAGGCAGATCAATGGCCCTGACTGACTCCATGGAGTATTTACTGTAGAGGGCTAGTACAGAGCAGCAGGCGCCGAATATCTGACTTCGTTGCTTGTTTGGTCACGGCCGCATCTTGACAACTGGGGTTTTGTTAGTAAAAAACTTAGGAGTATTTGACCTCCATTGACGACCGCTCCTTCGCTTTAGCTGCGCTAATTAACCATTTCCATGCGACCAAGGGAACATGAACATGGCATGGACACATGAGGAGTTGAGGACTAGTGGTCTCCGTGTCGTCCGTTGACTTGATTCTACTCCATTGGGGCCTTGCTCGTGCAACTAATCATTCCGGTCTCAGCGAACGAACAAGGCCTTGTTTAGGTGGCTAAAATTTCTAACCTTTTTCTCACTTTTTCTCCATCACATCACATTAAATACACCAAAAGACATATGTTTGGAGTATTAAACGTAGGTAAAAAAATAACTAATTACACAGTTTAGATGCACATTGCGAGACGATTCTTTTGAGCCTAGTTACTCCATGGTAGGATGATATTTACCACTAACAAACGAAACGCTGCTACATTAATGCGATGTGACATTTGGTTCTACTCCCTCCGTCCCTTTATGTGTGTCGCCCGAAAACGTGTATGTGAGGGAAACACGATTTTCTAGAGACAAACATTTAGGGGACAGGAGGGAGTAATTTTTAGCCATCTAAACAAGGCCCAAGACCGAAACATACTATGGCCCGAGCACATCGAGCGTCTGCGTGGCTCCGAGTTAAGCGCACAGAGCTTAAAAATGGCGCAAGGATCAAGAGGTTGTACTCCCTCCATCCCATGGAGTTTGTCGTTTTTGACTTTTAAACCTCATGTTTGACCATCATGCTCTTATTCAAAATATTTATGCAAATCATAAAATAAATTAATTAATATTCAAGTATCTTTATTGATAAAATGAGTCGTAATAAAAGAAATTATATTTATGCAAAAAAATTTAAATAAGATAAAACATCGAAAAAGATGGTGCGGAATCCGGGACGACAAACTCAATGGGACGGAGTGAGTAGCCCGCCAGGACCGATGCCGAGGCCATCTCGTCTGATCATCTCGCTCGCTTTTTCGGTGTCGCCTCGAGGGGCGCTCGATGTGCTTTTGCGGGCAGGTCGCACAGCCTGCCATTGCCGGTGCCCGCGGCATGTGTGTTTGCCGGCTGGGTACGAGCGGCACCGCCAAGCCACCGACCGCGTCGGGGATTCTCTCTGTTTTCTTCCACTCGTTCTGATGTTGGTTTCGTGGGCCGGTGGGTGGGCCACTGTCCACGGCGGTGTGGGGAGCCCAGATTCCTTGTCGTAGTGCATTCGAGGTCGCTGATGTTGTGGAGCATGTGGTTAACCGGCCTAATCAGTTTCGGCCTGGTCGGAGGGTGCGAGGCAGGCCCGGAAAAACAGAAAAAGGAAGAATATGCAAATAGAGCTTGGGCCGGAAAGAGGGGAAAATTTTAGTTTTTTTTTTATGAGGCAAAGGAAAAATTATAGTTGGCGAAGGGCGCACCGTGTGTGCACGCGGATGCATGGGAAGGACCGAACTGAGTCCATGAAAAACCGAGCCATCCCCATCGATGCATGGGAAGGACAGACCGAGTTTGAGATGCAAGTGAAAACACTTTAAAAAAAAAAATGTTTGTGAAAATGCTAACTCACTTGCAATTATGTTGGACACATACTCCTCGGTGATATTAGAAGTCGTTTTTGGACAAGGTTTGGGTCAAACATCGGGAATATAAATCATCAATAACTTTTAAGTTGTTGATTTTGTAAATGTAAAAATTATATGAGTATATTTGTCTTAAAAAATACTTTAATAAAAGTATATATATATCACATTTCCATAAATATTTTTATAATAATAAGGGGTCAAAGATGTGTTTTTGGAGACCGTGTCGCCATTTCCTAAACGACTTTTAATACCATCCAGGAAGGAGTACGTCTATAGTAGTACGAGCTAGCACATTTGAAAAAGGAGCTGATTGATGCCAACCTGCAAGCACTGGATTAATCCAGTGTGGTCTGGTAGAGGGCATGGGACTACGCGCTACATTGTAGTAAACTCGTATAGGGCTGACTATAGCTAGGGTTAGTTAGGCACTCAACTATACTAGTTTGCTGCTCAACCCTAGGCACAATGGATGATGCAATTGCACCGTTCATCGAGCCAGAAAAATCAAAGGGGTCACTATTTTGGATAGTGCTAAGCATAGGATCAATCCAATGGCCAAAAAACTCTCTGTTCGATTTTGGAAATGCACCAGATTGATCTGGTGTATATATCATAGTGCCCATACTAGCATAAGGTTTAAACTTTGATAGCTAGTTCATGTTCGACTATTTGAAAGTCATTGGATTGATCTGGTGTAGAGCTAACAAATTTGCCCCAATGGCTCTTTGGTTAATTTGTGGGCTGTGTGTATATTTATATGGCTCGGATTAAGAACCAATATAGATTACCCACCCATTTTATAGATAAAAGATTGGAAAAAGTCTACGTAAGCCCCTCAACTATGATGGATGGACTACTTCACCCCTAAATTATGAAACCCGACTATTCTACCCCCTAAACTTTCCAAAACTTATCAAATACCCCCCGCCCAAGTGGTTTTGGATGATGGTTTTGCTCTTTGTGGAACAATTTTTTTTTTTTTTTTTTATTTATTTGGGTTGAATGTTTGAAAAATCATAACAAATCATAGTGCAATTGCATCATAGTTTATTATATGTTCACTGAAGCAATGAAGTATTTGAATTAATTATGAAAAAGCATATATCTAAAACAAGAGAAAAAAAAAACTTTGTACTCGAGGCATACTCTATTATATGTTCATTTTGTGTAGATCTACTCATGCGAGTCCAATAAAATTAGACTTTATATTTTATTTTTATCTATGATTTATTATGATTTCTGCCGATGTCCTAGAAATCGGGTCTCGAGGGACTCGACAAATAAAGAGAGCATTGGCGACTCGCTTCAAAGCCGATGGCTACGTGAGAGAAAGGGGGGACACAATGATTTATACTTGGTTCGGGCTACAATGCCCTACATCCAGTTAATCGTTCACGGTTCCTTTCTTATCTTGCAACCGGTGAGGTGTCTGCGTAGGGGCATACAAGCTCCTAGGAGAGGGACAAATCCCAAGTCCTAGTACCAATACAAGACAAGCTGGAGAGGGCTAGATCCTAAGTCTCTGAAAACAAGCCTACTAGGTGATCGAGCCTAGTGCCAACATCGGTGAAGAGATGCGTGGTGAGTTGGGTGGTGAATATGGTGAGCGTGGGCTGTTGGTGGCGGAACACGTGCCGTGGGTACTCATGTGGAGCTAGGAGGGTTGTTATTTCTTTGGTGCGGCCGGGCGAGCTAAGTGGATTGGGGTGTGTATTATGATCAAAGGCATAGATCAATATGTATTGTGATAAGAAAATTGCTTTGGTAAGAGTTTTGTTCTATTGTTGTTTTCGCTTTTCACCCCTAAGCAAGAGCAATGTAAACACCATTATATCTGTCTTACCTTACCAGATATCATAGCCCTAAAGGTCATCTCTACACAATAATCGAAAACTCCTTGTATCATCATATGACAATCTCACATCTTTGTTGGTACACTTTGTATTCCTCATGGAAAACAATATCCGGAATACTCTTGGTGGCTACATTGACAATCATACACTTGAAGTTTACATGTTTGCCACTTTTGGTGTCAACAATGATTCTTTTAAGTGTAGATCAAGAAAGCCTTGGTTTATTTTTCTAGAGACCTAATTCACACCTCCTCCCTATTGGATCTTTTGCATTAGTACGTGCCAACTCAACTCCATTTCATAATTGAGACGTATACGGTAATAACATTGCCACACAACGTAGGAACAATTATTATATAATTAATTCAAATCACATGTAGTTGCTAGGATTATAATGTAATTAATTCAAAACCTAATTTGGGTCCCGGATGCATTCATCCTCTCCATATTTAGTTATTCATGATAACAACACAACTTCAAATACACAAAATTGAGATTTGAAGTGCAAACCTTATTAGACATGCATGAACTTTCATGTGAGAATTCAAATCCAGTCTTGGCTTGTGCTTTCATGTTAGCCTTTCAACGTGTAAAGTACCATGCTTTTATTGCTTAATTTGACAAAACTTGCTTGCTTAAACTAAGGATATTCTCACAAGATCCAAACCGCCACATCAGTGTGTCATGCGTAGCACCTTCTTCTTGAGATAGATAATACTAAAAATTGAAGCAAATTAAAGATGGAAAAGATAGGATACAAAAGCGAAGTGTGGAAGCAATCATTTCTTCAAAGTAACACATGGTGCATGCATGTCCCTCTTTTGCGATACAAAATGTCATCCAACTATACATTTCTCCTCACATGATGAATGGC
The DNA here is from genome assembly GCA_015847255.1 of Hyparrhenia diplandra. Lineage (NCBI taxonomy): Eukaryota > Viridiplantae > Streptophyta > Magnoliopsida > Poales > Poaceae > Hyparrhenia > Hyparrhenia diplandra. The sequence continues at coordinate 52,038 of JADLZK010002089.1, forward strand.
CAAAATCACATGTCACACGGACATCACCGCATATTCCATTGTCTTGCTATATCAATCTCTAGGCTGTCAGTCCGTCACACCGAGCTCCAGCAATGTGTAACGGTTTGGTTAGTGTGGACATAAGTATCAGGCCACCCCCACCGCCCACAAACACAAATAAGCTAGTTGTAGGGATGGGGCAAGAGAAATTTCAAGAAAGAAAGATGAAGAACAACGGCGAGTGCCAGCTAAAGAGGGCGAGGAAGATAGATGAGGGAGAAGACGACTTTGAAGCTGACTACCAAGCATTTTGTAAGAAGTATGATCAGAAGGAAGAGAGCCACTATAAGTTTATGGCTCGATTACCATTAAAGAATGGTCTTAATAATGTCTCAGCACCAACAAAAGAGAAAGTTGGACTCGATTTTCCCATGAAAGGTATGATTTCCTAACAAAGATGTGTATTTGTATTTTCATCACTGGCTTATGCAGTTATATAGATGAATTATGAGAACTTTTCTCATACAGTTTATTTTGATGTAAAGTTAGTGAATTATCTTTTGGTAATAAATTTTAGTATCATTTTATAGATTTCGAGGAGCATAACTTAATTCAGATTGGTTTAGTTATCATGGTCATATATATACTCCTTTGCGCTCACGTTTTTCTCATACCTTTGCCTGTTGTTTTCCTTGTAAGAATTCAGTGGGTGGGTGAGGGGTGGGAGGTATATCTCAAAAGACTAATATAATAATACCCACTAATTATTTGAATACATATTTAATATTTTCTTAAAATATCCCAAGTGAGGTGGTTTATTTGTTTTGTATGTTATATGTTTCACGTGTCCTAGACTCCTTCTCGGTTGTCGGTTGCTTCTTGATAGTATGAATATCTCTTATGGTAAATCATATGGTGTCCTAGTTTAAATTCCTTTTTGCAAAGAACTACTTATAGGCTTGTCTATCTAGTGATTAGTATTTATAATTGATTGCTACTCCTCTGTATAGATGATGTGATTAGTCAAAAACCAACCACTACCAATGAAGGTACCCTTACAAGGCCACAACGCAAGCGAAAGACCCCATATAGGGGCATCCGCCGACGCCCTTGGGGCAAATGGGCTGCTGAAATCCGTGATCCTGCAAAGGGTGTTCGTGTTTGGTTAGGCACATATAGAACACCAGAAGATGCGGCAAGGGCATATGATCTTTGAGGCACGTAAGATTAGAGGCAATAAGGCAAAGGTGAATTTCCCGATGAAGGACCACTAAACATGATGAGTAATACACCAAAACCAACTGTTACTACAAGTGACAACAATGGCTATTCCAAAGAGAGAAGTTGAAAACCAATGAATTGGTGCACCATGAAAACTACTCAAATGAGGATTTGTTCTCAATAGCGAATTTCAATGGCAACAATGGTAGCTTAATTTCTGCTCAGGATTTTGGCTTACACTATACGAAAAAGCCTTGTATTCCTTATGATATCCCAAGGATGGGTGAGTGTTCAAATCAAAATAGAGTCACATTTGGTTTAAGCAATGGATTGGGCAATGAGGCCGGTAGGAACTTGAATGGATGCCCTTTCTTACCACAAGTTGGCATGCCAATGTCCATTCAACCTAGTTTTGATGGTCCATCAAGGATGATAGAAAGAAATGATGGCTTGATTGTTCCTACTTTGACTAATGCCACACCCATTACTCCATTAGGTGTTGCTGGTGCTGGTGTTGTGAAAAAGATGAATCAACATCCTATTCTCCAAGATATGGAAAATGAAGCTATTCCTTCTATTTTACCAGGTGATGTTAGTGAAGACGTGGCGGCTGAGATTCGTATGTGGGAATTTTATGACCACCTGTTAGATAATAAGAAAAATTGATGGTCCATATATATGGTTTTTGTCTTGTGGATACCGGCAAGTGGTAAGGCACCGATTAATTGTTAATATTGGTGATAATTCACTTTATTACTTTCATCTTTTGCTCACACTAATTATATGTACTTCTTTCTTTTGGAAAATTTTGTAGGTTCAAAGCATCCATGATGGGGATGTAGTCACAAAAGGCCTATCTGTGTTATGACATAATGTCAAGTAATTGCAATCGTGGTTTCCCTGCCTTGTGTTGTGTATCAGTTTGGACTATTTATTTAAACTCTAGTACCAGTAATGGAACTTGATTGGTGCTGCGTGAATCATGGTAATGTAAAGATAATGTTCAAGCTTTACCAAGACATAATCAACTGTTTTGAATATGTGGGTATCGGTTTTGGATCGGGTTGTGATCCAGAGTATGTGTTATTTTAGTAATGCCATGTTTGTTGTTTTGTCCATATTTCCATTGATGTCTTTATTTTCTTCTGCATAATTTGTTAGATAAATATTTGTATACAATAAGAATTTCATGGGCCGGCGACTTGCCTGTTGTTAAGTGGGCCGTCATGGTGGAGGCTGAAGCCTAAGGGCATCCGCAATGGGCTGGGGCTGGGTGGGTGCGTGTGGCTTTGCATCCTGTGTCTTTGATGTCTTCGGACCATTTTGATATATTGGTTCGGTGTGAATGTGATGAACTAAGGCCATGTTTGGTTTCTACAGGGGATGAGAGACTAATTTTAGTCTCAATTATTCCTTAATTTATCCAACAACAAAGACTAGTGGACTAATTTTTAGTCCCAACTAGTCCCTAGTCTATTAGCCCCTCTTGAGAGTCTAATTGAGACTAGTCTTTCTTTCTTGTCAGTCGTCAACTCATTTGTGTACTTGCGCATGCACTAGTCGGTTAATCGCTCTAGTCCCTCATTAGTCTTTTAAACTAAATATCTTTTAAATGAGACTAAAAATTAGTCTGTCCCATGAGAACCAAACAGGCACTAAATAAAAACCAACGCCAATGCCAATGTCTTCCAGACAGATCTCACGATATGTCGAATTTATTACACTCTCCCATATGTCCCCACAGCTCCATGAGTCAGGACACGAGGAAATCGCTAGATTCAGCAGAGTGGCAGCTGTACGTGTTCCTTCTATCCTGCAGGTTCATGCATATGGCGACGCCATGGCCGCAAACCAACAGGCCAAAGATATTTCGTCGCCACTGGCCTCAGAAGGCGGAGGCAGAACAGAACGGAGACCAGCTGGTATCTTTCACGGTATTTTTGTAGAAATCTTTCACGGTTTCTTGTGCGCTGGACCACAACCACAATGAAGCACACAGTTTTGAGCAAGCTCGGCCTCTATGCTCTGGACCCAGGTCTCCCATTGCTTTTAGGTTACGCAGCAAATGAAAAAAAAAGAGTAAAACCTATTAGAAATTTACACCGCTAAAAAAAAAATAATTTTAGGGACATCTAGAATCGAATTTTAGAGCCTGATTGGTTGACGACCAAAATTTGCCAAACCATTGTTTTGGCAAACCAAAAGTTGGGCACAAAAGTTGTGAAAGATTTGGTAAGCCAAATGTGAGTAGTTGGCAAGTTTTGGTTGCCAACCAAATGCTAGCCAAAATCATGGCTTCCCAAATCCTTGGCATGACAAATTTTGGTAGTCAACCAATCAGGCCCTCGGATCTGGATTTTGGGCTCGCGGGGAGGTGGAGCACCGGCTTCGGCTCCTCCTTGCTGGTCACAGAGCGTCACTGCTTATCGGAACCATTTCTCTCTCTTTCTTTGCTCTCTCACTGACACAACCAAAACAACGGGAGCCACAAAATCGAGCTTCGCCGGCTCCGGCTCTTGGCATGCTACAGTGCGTCTACAGTACAAGAGCCGGAGCTGGCCGAGCCCTGCCAAAGAGGCTCTTTATAGCAGCATGTGCCATGTTCCGTGATAAAAAAAGCCGAAGTACCATTGATAAGCCGGCTCATAAGTTCAAGCGAACAGGGCAACTAGACCTCCTGCCTTGAATATGTCTGTCTGTGTCGTGTGACATGTTAAACCTTGATAACTACTCTCTTCGTCCCCGAATTAAGTGTCGTTTTGGGTGTCGTGTCGAAGTTTAATTCGATTGGTAGAAAATACACATAAAATTTGTATCTCTAAATAAATTTATGAAAAAACTAGATTAAGAGATCTTTTCAACGATACTAATTATGTAACATAAATATTAATATATTTTAATATATATTTAGTTAAAGTTACTACGGAAATCCTCCGTGTGTTGCAGATATGTCTGCCTGGCTGGCTGTACTGTGCGGCAGCAGAAGAATCCGGCCAACTTGTCCCTGCACTCTGCTCCCCGGCGCCGCAGCCCACCGGAATTTGGAAGGAGTCGCCGACGCATGCATGCACACACACGCTGCCGCAAGGCACGCGCTAGAGCCCAGCAAGTCCCGGACAAAACGGAGAACCGAGCCTAGCTCGGGTGGCTAGCGCTGCGGGTGTGCAGGCTGCCGGCGAGAGTTTGATTCTCAGAATCGATCTCACGTCTCTCACCGGGATTTATTCTCAAAATAAATTTGCAGGTGTGCAGGCTGCCGGCGAGTTTGATTCTCAGAATCGATCTCACGTCTCTCATCGGGATTTATTCTCAAAATAAATTTGCGGTCCCCCGGATCGAGCCTCACACGTGGATGTGCCACAATGGTTAGAGTGACGTGCTCGTCACATATGAAGCGCGGATGACTTCGGATCTCTCCCACGTGCAACATCTTCGTATAGGTGTAGATCTAGCTTTGCGCGCTAGGGTGTGAGTGTGTGAGTCTGTGTGCGTGTGGTGGTGTGCAGGCTGCCGGCGAGAGTTCGATTCTCAGAATCGATCTCACGTCTCTCACCGGGATTTATTCTCAAAATAAATTTGCAGGTCCCCTGGATCTGGAGCCTCACACGTGGATGTGCCACAATGGTCAGAGTGACGTGCCCTTCACATATGAAGCCTGGATGACTTCGGATCTCTCAGCCACGTGCAACATCTTCGTATAGGTGTAGATCTAGCTTGCGCGCTAGGGTGTGAGTGTGTGAGTCTGTGTGCGTGTGGTGGTGTGAGTTAGTGCGTGAGTTCAGATACTACAGCTTGTACTTGAAGAGTTGAGGCGTCAAAAAAAAAAAAAAAAATCCCGGACAAAACGAAACCCGCCAGCTGCCGCCGCTCTGCAGCTCACCTGGTGACGGCTGGGTTCTCGACCACATCCCGCCGACATGCGGTCCCCACTTCCCCTCCTCCACTCCACCCAATTATGTATATTATTATTAATTATTATATTATATATTATATATAAATAACCACTCATGGCCGTCGCCTCCCCTGCATCACCATTTCCAATCATCATCGCCCTGCTCTTAAAATTCTTCAATTCCGCGTGCGTCTGATCGAAGGAGATAGGCAACATACAATGGCGAAGGGCGGGCTGAGCAAGCTCCGTTGCATGATCAAGAGGTGGCACTCATCGAGCCGCATCGTCTCCCGCGCCCCGTCGTCACCACCATCGGCCCACGACGACGACGACGACGACGGCGCCATCTCCGGCGGCGACGCTCGCGCGTGCGCGTCGTTCCACGGCGCGGACGAGGTGCCCAAGGGCCTGCACCCGGTGTACGTCGGCAAGTCGCGCCGCCGGTACCTCATCGCCGAGGAGCTCGTGGGCCACCCGCTGTTCCAGACCCTCGTCCACCGCACCGGCGGCGGGGAGCGGCGGCCGCAGGTGGTAGTAGTACCGTCGTCGTCGGCTGCGAGGTCGTGCTGTTCGAGCACCTCCTCTGGATGCTGGAGAACGCCGACCCGCAGCCGGAGTCCCTCGACGAGCTCGTCGACTACTACGCTTGCTGATCGACCTGCTGCTGAGCCTGATAATCACCCGCGCCCAGCCCGGCCCGCCGCCGCCGCCGGAGCTGGAAGCTTCCCGAGTTTGTGTTTTTAAGTAGGGATCGTAGAGTAGAGGAACCATTGTTGCATTGCAGCTCATGAGCGCTGCTCTGTTGGCTCCGTTGATTTGATTCGATTGCCATTAGTATTCTATTTTCGTCACTTAATAATGAGATCTCTCGAGTCTGGACGATTGCTTCTATGTACGTTGAAATGCGAAAATTATTCTCCCGATCAACTCTTCGACGATGTGCATTCTACTCTCTCATTAGTGTGGATTCTACTCGCATGATCATGGAGCGATGTAGAAAGCGAAACAGAGTGGGGGTTCTAGAACAGCAACCAAAATTTAATCAGTTCGAAAGAAATTCTACCCCCGGTTTTACAAAGAGTTTCAAATCTCTACTGACACTACTACACCTTAAGATGGCCGTCTCTGATAACACCATTTACGAATGTTGGTGCGTTAAGATAAGATGCCCAGAGAACGCAAAAAAAAAAAAAAAAAAAAAACCCTAGATATTTGGTGCATATGACCTAACTAGTTAGCTACCTATTTTGGCTACTAAATAAACTCAAATATAAAAGTTTTAACCACAAATATTTAAATCTTGTCAACAACTACAACTCTGGCAATAAGACAACATAGATGGTCGTAACTGGGACAAAACTGCAGCCTGCTACTACCTACTAGACACGGTGATCTTGAAATGAGCCTTTGCATTTGGAACAATCTGCATGCGTGTGGTATTACAAAATCAATACACGTTGCTGTCAGGCCAGGGTTTCGCTCAACACTTTGGACCCAACCCGTCGGCTGTCACCATCTAATCCATGCTGAGTAACCAGTTTTAAACTAAACGCTGTGCAGAGCAGAGGTCTCTGATTAAAGACATGGAACACGACATGGGGGCGTGTACTCTGCTAAGCTTGATTTGTCGCCGATTCCATCTACTCCTAACGTACATCCCTAAGCATTTTCTAATCACCGATATGGGATCAAGATTAAATTTTTAAGTGATGTAAACATGGTATTGCAGTGTTTATTTATGGAGTACAGTACAATTTCATTTTTAAAAGCTGAGTGTAGAAGTTGAGGCAATAGTTTGGTGTCCAATTGACTCTCCCATGATTGCAACGTTGATGCGTGTCTTTCATGGGAATTGCAAGCCACAAAGGCCTACTACTAGTTGACAAATTAACATGACCTAGTATTTCAAACTAAACAAAGTTTATTATCTTTATTAACCACCAACCCTTCCAAGCAAGTCATAACCTTATATTAGTGTGGACCTCAAGTACACAAAATTTAAAATTTGGGTTGGAGGTTAGACAGAGAAGAATCTAAAAGTGGATGCCATGTAAATCATTGGACAGAGAGCGGAGAAGATGTACAAGAAGTATGGAAGATGGCCACGCAGTAAGGCAAAATGGAGTGCCTTTTGGCTTTGTTGCTTCCTTTGGCCGATCTTGTGGCTGGCTCCCTTGACTACTCTTGCAAGGAAAATTAGAGTAGGAGACATCAAATGATTAGCAGTGGTTGCCCTGATGATTAAAGTAGACTAATGATGCGTGCATTCGAGTAAGGTGCTCTGTGCCATGCATCTCGATCTCTCCATTTTATATATATGCACTTCAGCTGAACTTGACTCAAACACAGACCTCTGAATTGTGTCCTCCTTGAGAAAATAACTAAATGAAAACAAAATGCAAGCTGCTACTGAAAGGAATATGAATTGTGCATTGACTTTAGATTCTATTTAAATTAATTGGGTTTAATTTAGAGGTTAGAGAGGAGGCAACTACATGCGAATCTAAACTCCAAACGACAGATAGATGCAAAAGCGAAGCACCATGCCACCACCATTGATCAATATGTTACCTATATACTAAATTGTGTGTTCAAATGTACTAATATTAGTAGCATTATCAGAAGTGCCAAAATTAACCAGGATCGAGATTGGCACGACGACGTGCGACGCCCAATCTAAGCACCTTAACTGGTGCAATCTAGCTCGGACGCAGACGGACTAACGACGTCGGACAGACATATATCTGCATCGCTGTTTATGATTGCTATGTTAAATGATATGTAATCTCGTGTATATCTTGTATAGGAACCTATACCGATGGTTAGTTGGATAGGTTAGCCTAGACTTGTAGCTTAAGTTACTTGTAACACAAGTTGTAATCTAATCTATGTACATGCCACGGTAGGGGCTGTTCCTACCCTATATAAACACGCAACCGGGCACCCCAAAGGGTATCCCGTTCTCTCATTCTTCACATGGTATCAGAGCCAGATTCCCAACGGAAGTTTTTCATGGCTTTCGCTTCTTCTTCCTCCACGCTCTCTGCTGCATTTTCCCTGACCACATTTCTTCCACCAGTTTTCGAGAAACTAAATCGCACAAACCATCAGTCATGGAAGGCACAGGTTCTTGCTGCGTTGAGGGGAGCCCAACTTTGCGGATTGGCTCGATGCCAACCACCAGCCACCGGCAAAATTCTTGCCCAAGAAAAAGCCTGATGATGCCGACGAGGTGCACGTGGCGAACCCAGATCATGGCACCTGGATAGCAAAGGAGCAGATCGTGCTCAGCTATCTTCTCACGAACCTCCACAAAGAGATCCTCGGCCACGTCAACATGGAGACCACAGCCAAGGGGGCGTGGGCAGCGATCGAGGCACTGTTCGCGTCCCAATCCCGTGCTAAGATCATTAGCACACGCATGGCGCTCACGTCGGCTACGAAAGGTACCTCCACCATTAGTGAATATTTCACTAAGATTAAAAGTCTAGCAGATGAGATGGCAGCAGCCGGTCGAAAGCTTGAAGATGAAGAGTTCGTGTCCTACGTGCTGGCGGGTTGGATCAAGATTTTGATTCAATCGTGTCGGCCGTGGCGGCGCGTGTTGAGCCGATCACCATCGCCGAGCTGCACACCCAGCTGATCATCGCCCATGAAACGCTTGGAGATGCGCAATGGAGGCAGCCAGTCCTCTGTCAATCTTGCCTCCAAAGGCAAGAACGGTGGGGGCAATGCTTCGCGTGGAGGACGCAACGGAGGTGGCCGCAACGGCGGCAGAGGCAACCGTGGGGGTTTTACCCGCGGTGGCGGAAACGGGTGGCGGTGGTGGTCGCACCTCCTTCCAGCCGGGCGTCTATTGCCAGATCTGTGGCAAGGAGGGACACCCGGCACACCGCTGCTTCAAGAGATTCGACTCCAACTACAACGGTGCTCCACCGAAATCTGCGTCGAACGTCACCAACTCCTCGTACGGTGTCGATACCAATTGGTATATGGACACGGGCGCCACCGACCACATCACAGGCGACCTAGAGCGCCCGAGCCGGGAACAAGTATCATGGTGGTGAGCAAGTGCACACCGCCAATGGTTCAGGTATGGACATCATGCATGTTGGACACAGCACACTACCCCCCCCCCCCCCTTTCCAATCTCAGATTAAATCATGTTCTTCATGTTCCTCAAGCCAAAAAGAATCTTCTATCTGTTCATCGTTTTACAAATGATAACAATGTGTTTGTTGAATTCCATCCTCGCTATTTTTTCTGTTAAGGAGGCGGAGACGAGGAGAACTCTCCTCGAGAGGCGGTGTGAAGGGGCCTCTACCCGCTGCGATCATCTTCGAATAAGTCTGCGCCCAATAAACAGGTCCTCGGTGTTCGAGAGAGACCGACGATGTCGCTGTGGCACAATAGGCTAGGGCATCCTTCATCTCAAGTAGTGCAGAGTGTACTTACTCGCCACAAGCTTTTATTTGTTCATGATTCGAATAAGGGGCATGTTTGTAATGCCTGTCAACAAGGAAAGGCTCATTAGTTGCCTTATCCCAGGTCTACTAGGATTTCGGCTAGACCTTTTGATTTGATTCATTCAGATGTATGGGGACCGGCACCAACCTCGGTTGGTCGGCAAAACTATTATGTTAGTTTCATAGATGATCACAAAGAAATTCGTTTGGATATATCTCTTGCGTCATAAATCTGAAGTGTTTCAGGTGTTTCGTGATTTCCAAAACATGGTTGAAAGACAACATAATAGCAAAATTTTAGCCATGCAATCCGATTGGGGTGGGGAGTATCAATCCCTCAATTCCTTTTTCCGGCGCCTTGGCATCACGCATCGTGTTTCTTGCCCTCATGCACACCAAGCAAAATGGCCCCTGCGAACGCAAGCATAGACATATTGTAGAAGTGGGCCTCTCCCTTCTTTCCCAAGCAAGTATGCCGCTGAAATTTTGGGGTGAGGCGTTTATCCATGCTTTGTGTATCTTATTAATCGGTTACCCTCCAAAGTTACCCAAAACCAAACACCATACTTCCGCTTATTTGGCAAAGATCCAGATTATACAGATCTTCGTGTCTTTGGCGCAGCGTGTTGGCCCAATCTTCGGCCGTTCAACACCCGAAAACTTGCATTCCGCTCGGGTATAGTAACCCGCATAAGGGGTACAAATGCACGGATCCAAAAGGAGGGTCGTGTGTATATCTCTTGGGACGTTGTATTTGATGAGCAGGTTTTTCCTTTCTCCACACTCCATCCAAACGCCGGAGCAAGGCTACGTGCCGAACTCCTTCTTCTTCCCAGTCATCTACATAATCCCCGGGGTGATAGTGTTTGTGATCCTACCATGAGTCCACCTGAGTCTACCGATTCATCTACAAGTTGTGCAGGCGCCGGAGGCGCACCGAAAAAAAAAAATTCGGTCCACAATGATGTTGTTTTCAGGTCAAACGGTGCACTACACGGGCGTCATCGCATGTGTCACCCGCGAGGCGACAGCGGGGAGCTCGAGGGCGGTCGCTGCGTCTTCGCCGCCAGCACCTGCGGTGGATTGTCCCCGGGATCGGTGCCAATGATTAGCTCGGGCGCTGTCTCGCAGCCGACAACGCGTCGCGCGGCTCGACGATCGGTGGGTCGGGATCTTCTGCGGACACGACCATCGCCCAGGCTGGTGTTGAGCACCCCTGTGCTCGCCGCATCGGATCCGCTGGAGAATACGGCCCGTTGCCGCACGATGCCGCCGCTTCCCGTGATGATCCGGTGGGATCCTCTCGCGGCGAACTCGGCTGTGGAACCTCCTGCTGCTCCTATCGCATCATCGAGAACTTGAGGCCATCAACTCGATCCCAGAGTGGAATTGTCAAGCCAAAAGTTTATACCGACGGCACTGTTCGATGGGGAATGCTTGCCGATTCAAGATGTGAAGAGCCGTCTTCGGTTCGAGAAAGCCATGAGTGATCCCAAGTGGGTTGAAGCTATGAATATTGAGCATGATGCATTGCTACGGAATGGTACTTGGAAGCTTGTTCCTCGTCCTAAAGGGAAGAACATCATTGGTTGTAAGTGGGTTTACAAGGTCAAACGCAAAGCTGATGGCTCCGTTGATCGATACAAGGCACGACTCGTTGCTAAAGGGTTCAAACAAAGGTATGGAGTTGATTATGAGGACACTTTTAGTCCTGTTGTGAAAGCTGCGACCATTCGTCTTATTCTCTCTCTAGCGTTATCAAATGACTGGTCATTACGTCAGCTTGATGTCCAAAATGCATTTTTGCATGGTGTACTTGATGAGGAAGTATATATGGATCAGCCACCCGGGTATGCTAGTAAATCTCATCCAGGGTATGTTTGTAAGCTAAGCTGGAGAAAGCTCTATATGGACTTAAACAAGCCCCACGTGCCTGGTATGCAAGACTTTATGCGAAACTTGTGTCCTTGGGGTTCAAGCCGTCGAGATCCGACACTTCACTGTTTTATTATAGCAAGGGTGGTATTACTATATTTGTCTTGGTGTATGTTGATGACATTATTGTGGCCAGTTCATCTCTTGCAGCAACTCAAGCATTGCTCTCGGATCTTCAGCGGGACTTTGCTCTCAAGGATTTGGGTGATCTCCATTACTTCCTCGGTATTGAAGTCAAAAGAGATTCAAGTGGACTCACACTTTCTCAAGGTAAATATGCAAATGATATCTTGTCTCGTTCTGGGATGGACCGGTGCAAACCAGTTGAAACTCCATTACCGAGCACCCAAAAGCTCAGTGTGACAGATGGTGATAAACTTGGTGAAGGTGATTGTACACGGTACAGAAGTTTGGTTGGTGCTCTTCAGTATCTGACCTTGACTAGACCGGATATAAGCTTTGCAGTCAACAAAGTGTGTCAATTTCTCCATGCACCCACGACTACACACTTCAGTGCTGTCAAACGTATTCTCGTGTATGTGCGGGGTACAAGCAATTTTGGCCTCGAATTCGGAAGTCCAGAAGTCGGATCGTTAGCGCGTTCTCAGATGCAGATTGGGCGGGAGATGTTGATGACCGTCGCTCCACAGGAGGGTTTGCTGTCTTCTTTGGCGAGAATCTCATATCATGGACCGCACGGAAGCAAGCAACAGTTTCTCGATCATCAACAGAGGCTGAGTATAAAGCGCCGGCAAATGCAACAGCTGAAATGATGTGGGTTCAAAAGTTGTTGCGTGAACTTCGTGTTCCACACGCCCAAGTAGCTCGATTGTGGTGTGACAATCTTGGGGCTAAGTATTTGTCACAAAATCCAATCTTTCATGCTCGAACAAAGCATATTGAAATATATTTCCATTTTGTCAGAGAAAGGGTAGCTCAGAAACTACTTGATATTCGGTTCATTGGTTCCAAGGATCAGCTGGCAGATGGATTTACAAAGTCGTTACCGGTTGTTCGACTTCATCAGTTTAGACGCAATCTCAACCTTGTTAGTGGCTGAGATTGAGGGAGGATGTTAAATGATATGTAATCTCGTGTATATCTTGTATAGGAACCTATACCGATGGTTAGTTGGATAGGTTAGCCTAGACTTGTAGCTTAAGTTACTTGTAACACAAGTTGTAATCTAATCTATGTACATGCCACGGTAGGGGCTGTTCCTATCCTATATAAACACGCAACCGGGCACCCCAAAGGGTATCCCGTTCTCCCATTCTTCACATGCTACTGCAATTTTCAGAGAGGGACTGTGCCTGTTTCTGCTCAGCACAGCTTAGCTGTAGCGATATCGATCCGAACACTGCAGAGAAATCTCGGTGAGACGTGTGACACATGAAGTGCACCATACGGGCTGGAACTGTGTGGCTTTGGTTTGTAATATCCCTTAAAAAACATTTCCTGAAATCAGTCACTGTTTCACGTGGAGGATCATGGAAATGTCACGTCAGAGCATGCTGCATGATCATTCCAATCAGTGTCCAGACCAACTATAGCCTGATGTACCTATATACATACATGTACTGCCTGATGAGAGCACCGTAAAAATGCCGGAATTTTGTACTGATTGTCATTGTTTATTGCGTGAAAGTTATGGGTACTAATTAACAGAATTACTTTTACTTGATCTGTTATAAAAAAAAGTACCTGATTCCATATATACCAAATCAGTAGCTTAGAGACAATACGCCGATGGAGATCACTCATTGCCACAAGGGCTTATATCTACAAACGATTCTCACGATCAGCCGACACCGATCTACGCTGGCAACAGAACAAGGCAGAGCGTATCAGTATCAAATCCTCTAGCTCCGGCGGATTAACCACCTAACACATTTCATTACTCCAAACCAATCGACTGATAAGCATCAGGGTATCTTCGCCCAAATCTGAATTAACAAGACCACGGGAATGACTTAGCCGGGGATCGGATGTGGACACTCACCGTAGCCAACCTTCTCAAGCACATGCCTGTCATTGTCGGTCTTCTAATTTTGTTTGTTTGATTGATCAATCAGAGATGATTAGAATTTCAACCTGATCTTTAATTTGGATTTTTGGAGACCTAGAAATATATATAGCTAGGTTTTGGTCGGTACATGCTGCTATACAAGACAACTAATTAAGTATGCCCTAAGTATATAAAGCTGTGAATAATGCCTGCCACGTTTTATATATTATAATTTGGTATATTGTGTAGAGTCCTCTTTGCACCACAAACCGCCGCCCAGGATCCAAACGATGGATGGATGATGCTGTGTTGCAGGCATGTCATATCAAAGGTTTCCCAGCAATTAATTCTTTTTGCTGATCTGATCAATTATTTCATTATCTCAACTGCTAACTATATTCTAGTGGTTGGAGTGTTGGACTACGTCTTCCAAACATTTTCTTTCTTATTATGATTTATTTAGAGTGTTCTCTATATAATTTCCAAGAGAGAAGTTGTTGGGACATAGCCCCGAGCAGGCAGGCAGGCGGAGGTGTCCAAAGTAACGACAGAACGCAGGTTGGAAGCCTTCGCTAACTGTTCACGCCTTGTTCAAATCTTCTATCTGTCTTTCAGGAACAAGCTCCGGTTCAAAGGGCCTCCGCCACCCCGAGCAGGCGGAGGTCCCTTCTCCCGCGGCTAAGGGGGAGGAGGCAGAGACCTCCGCAAGCGCCGCGGACCGGCGCATATGGCGGCGGAGATGGCTCGCTCTTCGGACTCCTTCCCCACCTCAAAAGGCACTCGGCGGAGGTCTCGGCGGTCGGGCTCAAAATGGGCCAATCGAAGGCTCATTTGGTGAAGGCCGTATGGCAGGAGAGAAGTACGCGAAGGCCCCTAGGGCGACAGGCTGATTGAGGGAATATGCTAGAAATATTGGAGGGCAAATCTGTAATCTTGTATTCCTGCATGATGTAAACTATAAATAGGGGGTAACCTTCCCTTTCGGATGGTTGGTGAATACCAATTATGTACATTTATTGTTGAATACTTTTACACTCAGATCGCCAAGTCTCTCCATTCTCCCCTAGAGCCTCGCCTAGGCAGAGATCCTACCCCCGTGTTGAGAATACTAGTTCCAACATTGGCGCCCACCGTGGGGCCCGAAGATTGAAAACCATGGCTCCACAGAAGAGAAAGACAGCTACTACTAAGTCTAAGGCCCCCGCGAAAAACACCCGACCGAAGCGTAGCACAAGAAGCACCTACGCGACGGAAAATCAAGACCCCCCTCAGGACGAGGGGCGCGAAGATGAAGAGACCATTGGCGAGGAGGAAGAGCCAACCGCCCGAACGAACGCTCCTCAGGGCGGGGCCTCCGCTCAGTCCCAGAAAATACTACAGCTACAGGCTACCCTTCAGAGACTGCAACAAGAAAGAAATCAGGCCGCGGCCGCTTATGCCGAGATCGTCAAAGCGCAGCAGGCCTCAGCCTGCGGCGGAGATCGGCGGCAGATCGCGCCCTAGGGCGGAGATACGTAGCGTGTGTAATCGGGTCGACACCACCAACCTAGCCGCCTCGATCATCAAATCCATACCAATATCTAGCCATGCAGCGATGACTGTAAACCCAGAAGTCACACCCAACCCACTGGTTGTCCACAACGTCCTCGACGAGCGGAGGTCCTTCGACCCCAAGTCTCCCTTATCGGAAGGAATACAAAGGACACCGTGGCCAGCCAGATACAAACCCACCCAGCTCCCTAGGTTCAACGGAAGAACAGACCCACATCAGTTCATAATGAGTTATGAAGCAGCAGTGGCATCGGCCGGAGGCAATGATGCCGTGTTAGCGAAGGCCTTCATTATAGCTGCCGAAGGAGATGCCCTGGCCTGGTATTCCATGCTCAAGCCCAGCACAATTTACTCATGGGAAAACCTCCGCGATAAAATATTGGAGAACTTCAAAGGACTTGTAGTCCAGTCACTTACCTCCATGGATCTGTTCCAGTGCAAGCAAAGTCAGAATGAGCCGTTGAAAGAATACTTCCAGAGATTCTTACAACTCAAGGCGAAGGCTCCGGACGTCCCGGATCAGGTAGCAATAGACGCGGCCATCGAGGCCTTCGCCCGGGGCCGTTCGTCGGTGAATTGGCAAGAAACAAACCAAAGACTATGCAGGAGCTCTCGGAAAAATTTGAAACTTGATCCGCTCAGATGACGATTTCCGGAAAAGACTGGAAGCGCAGAACCAAGATAGGCAGCAACCTAAAGGAAACAAAAAAAATCAACAGATGGAACCTCCGCAACCTTCGTGATAAGCAGAACCAAGGGCAGCACGTATTGGCCTTAGATCAAGGCGGCGGAGCCCGATCAACAGCAAAATCCTCAGGGTGCAAGGCCGCCTAATACCTAGAAACCATACCAGGGCAAAGGGCCACAGAAGAGCTGGAACAGAAGGCCGAGAAAGCGCTCGCTACGACACCACGGCGAAGAAAAAGGGCATTATACAAGAGATTGCCCAGTAATCCAGCAGGAAAGAGACAGGGTACACAAGGGAACAAACAGTCAGCCCCTACCCAGTCACCCAGTACAATCAACGAGGGAGGTCAACAGTGCTTATACATACCCACGCTCAGAGCCTCCGCCAGCCCAAAGCCAGCACCAGCAATATTGCCCCGTCTACCCATCCCTCACATCAAACCAAGTACACCTTTCCACAACCGCAAGCGCGTACTACCCCAGCTTCCTACCAGTATGGAGACCTTCGCCTCCACCAACACCAAACTACTCATCCGAGTCCAGCATGTCTTACCCCAACCCGAGGCAACATTTAACCTATGTTGAGACAGGACAACCCCAACAACCGAACAGGCAGCACATCAGCCAAGCTTCCAACACACACCTACCACCTCCGCCAGGCCCCTCATCCAATGCTCCCATGAAAAACGAGCCAAACCAGGAGAACCACTACAATCCTCATACTCCACTCCCAACCATCGGGATGATAATGCCCATTGCCGGAGGTTCATCGATAGAATATGAAACCAAAAGGCAAAAAAAGGGACCATCTCCGCTTGGTTAACAATGTTGCCGTTCACCGGCGGTCAAATTCGGCTAGTGGTCCAAAATCCCTATCACCTTTTGGAAGTAGACCTCAAACCTGGAAAGTTATCCGCATGTGGATGCAATGGTGATCAAAACAAACATAGCAACGTGGTAAATGAAGAGGGTCCTAAGTGACAGCGGAAGCTTCGCCGACATTATCTTCGCCAACGCCCGACGAGAATGCAGTTCAACGTAAAACCACCGCAACCCCCGATTCACCCCTAATAGGCTTTGGCGGAAGACAAGTTCAAGCTATTTGGGGAAAATAACCCTCCCGGTCTCCTTCGAGACCGGAAAGCGCAAGAACGGAGTACATAACCTTTCGACATCGTTGATGTCTACTCACCATACAACGCCATATTTGGCAGAGGTTTCACAAACAAATTCAATGCTGCGATACACATGGGCTACTTGTGCATGAAAATCCGAGCCCTCCATGGGATCATCACGGTATATGGAAGCCAAAAGGAGGCCAGAAACATTGAGAGGGCCATATACAGAGCACACAGAAATGTCAACTCCGTGCAGACAGAAATCGAAGACCCTGAACCACCTAACATGAAAAGAGGGCAGACAAGTGTGAAGGGGCAAGAAAAGGTGAAGAAGATAAGGATAGATGAAGATCCTGATGATACAGTAACAATCAGCGCCAACCTCTCTGCAGATGAAGAAAAAGAACTGGCAGAGCTCTTGATCAAAAACAAAGACATATTCGCATGGTCGGTGGCAGACCTCAGGGGCGTCGACAGAGACACCATTGAGCATATCTTAGACATTAACCCAAAAATGAGACCGAAGAAGCAACGGCGGCGAAAAATGTCGAAGATAGAATGCTAGCGGCTTAGGTGGAGGTCCAGAGGCTGCTCGACGCCAAAGTCATTAGAGAGGTCAAGTACACCGACTGGCTGGCAAATGTAGTCCTGGTACCAAAGAAAACCTCCGGCAAGATGAGGATGTGTATAGACTTCACAGATCTCAACAAAGCCACCAAGAAGGACAATTATCCCCACCAAGAATAGACACCTCTGTCGACAAAGCAAAGAAAGTTCTTTGAAGGTTCTCACTCTGGACCGCTATTCGGGATACCATCAAATCGGGCCGAGAAAAGAAGACGAGGAGAAGACAAGCTTCACCACCCGTTCGGGACATATTGCTTCGTCGAATGCCGGAGGGCTTGAAGAATGCGGCGCAACCTTCGCCCGGGATGCGTGCAAAGTTCTCGGGGGGACGACTACTCGAAATATGATCGCGTATGTGGATGACCTTATAGTCATGAGTAAAAAAGAGCAGGACCACATTTCAGACTTGCAAGAAACCTTCGCCAACCTCAAAAAATCTGGCTTAAACTAAACCCCGAGAAGTGTGTCTTCTGAGTAACCAAAGCGAAGGTACTTCGGCTACATCGTCGCCTTAGAAGGGGTAAAAGCCAACCCGTAGAGAAAACAAAAGCAATCGAGACATGGCCGGAACCAAAAAACAAAGAAAGAAGTACAAAGAACTCACGCGTAATTGTAGCCCTAAGTCGCCAGAGAAAAGCCTCCCTGTTTTTTTCAAGCACTACGCGGAGGCGGGCAGGTCCGCTGGGGCAAGGAGCAGGCGGAGGCCTTCGCCAAGCTTAAAGAATATCTGCAAGAGCAGTTGATAGTAACCGTCCCCGACAAAGAAAAACCCCTACTCCTATACCTCGCAGCCTCCGATCATGCAATTAGTGCTGTGGCGGTCCAAGAGAAACTTGAAGCCAATCGCCTCATTCAGGCCCCGTTTTACTATGTCTCAGAAGCCTTATCGGGAGCGAAGGTCAACTACACTGAAATTGAAAAGATAGCATACGCCCTCTTAACCGCGGCCTTAAAAAACTCAAGCACTACTTTCACTCATATAAAGTGATAGTGCCAACATCACAACCACTAGCGGAGGTCCCGAGAAACAAGGAAACTTCGGGAAGAATTGGAAAATGGGTGCGCAGCTCTCTCACGCTTTGAAATATCATTCGCTCACAGATCCGCAGAGACGATCACAAGTGGCGGCAGATTTTGTGGCGAGAATGGTCACCATCGAACGTAAACAAAGCAAGCTCGGGACTCACAACTATGGACGGTGTATACGACGCGAACTGGGGCGGACTTGGGACAGAGCCTCCGCCGTCATCATGTCACCTTCAGGAATCGAGTCCTACTTCGCCACAAGACTGGAATGTTCCCAAACAAACAACACAGCCGAGTACGAAGGGCTCATCCTCGGCCTCACCAAAGCAAAGGCATATGGAGCAAAGACCGTGGAAGTCGAACAGATTCTATGCTAGTGGCAGGGCAAGTAGAGAAAGAGTGCATAGCTAGAGAACCAGAGCTGGTAAACTACTTGGCGGTGGTCAGAGCACTAGAGCGAAGGTTCTGAGGATTTACAGTCAAATTTATCCCAAGGGAGCAAAATAACGAGGCCGACGATTGGCCAAAGCAAGAGCAAACAACCTCCGCATGCCATAGAACACCTTCTACAAAGATATCACACAAGCCGCAAAATGTAAACGCTGAATAGAGCTTTCAAGACAGTGATGCTGGTAGAAGGCGAAGACTGGAGATTGGCAATAGTTGACAACCTCAACAACATCAGCTATCCAGAGGAGGAAGTGGAGGCCGCAAGAACGGCAGCACGAGCAAGAAACTACACCCCGATCGATGGCTCTCTATTCAAAAAGGGGAGTCGCTCAACCAATGCTCAAATGCATCTCTCAAAGCGAAGGCATAGAACTCCCTCGAGAAATACTTGCCGGGTTTTGCGGGTCTCACATTGGACCAAGAGCACTATCGCAAAGGCCATCCGACAAGGTTTCTACCGCCCACTCACATCAAAGACGACAAAGAAATTGTCAAGACTGGCGAAGCTTGTCAAAACTTCGCACCACACCGAAAAACCCCCCGCCAGTAAAACACGCCTAATACCTCCGACTTGGCCATTGCAAAGGTGGGGAATAGACCTTGTCGGTCCACTACCAACCTCCCAAGGGGAAACAAGTTTGTTGTAGTGGTGGCCGAATACTTCACCAGATGGATAGAAGCTAAACCATTGGCGAAGATCACTTGAGGCAAAAATAAAATTCTACCGCGTAACATAATCTGCAGATTTGGGGTACCTAGAATGATTACGTTGACAACGGCAAACAATTCGACTCGACAAATTCAGAGAATTTTGCACCCGGATGGGCACCAAAATAGCTTTCGCCTCCGTATCATCGGGAGTCCAACGGAGCAATCGAAAGAGCAAATGGGATAATATTCTCTCGCCATATCAAAGACTCGTTCAACCTCCGCAAGGGTAAATGGGTCGACGAACCGCCAAGAGTAGTTTGGTCCCACAATACCATAGCTTCACGAGCAACCGGCTTCACCCCATTCAAACTCATATACGGTGAAGAGGCAATGCTCCTTAAGAGTTGAAACTAGAAAGCCTCCGCGTAACAAAAACAAAAAGATGGCGGAGGACGAAGACTACGCCAAGGAGACTCGGAACAAACAAGGCCGGGAGGCCGTGGACAACATACGCAAATACCGGGACCGCACAATAAGGTCCGTAAGAAAAACATCGAGGATGGAGACCTAGTCCTCAAGCGTAAACCAAACGCCTCCAACGTGGGCAAGCTACAAGCAAAGTGGGATGGACCATTCATTGCAAGAGCAGCAGCAAGGCCAAGGGCCTTCCGCCTCGTTGATGGCGAAGGCAATACCTCCGACCACACATGGAACGCGTTGACAACCTCCGCAAGTACTACGTAAAACCACCCCCGCGAAAAATATAAGCGGAGGTCGGTTAGCTTTTATTTTCTAGCGTCGGAGGGAAAGTAGATTTTACCGCTTCCAAAAAAGTCTTGCACTCTTTTCCTCACGGGAGAACTCCTAACGGAGGTGAGGTTTTTAACGAGGCATGACTAATGTAAAAACCTCTGAAATATAAAGTGGAAAATTCCCCAAATACAAAGAAATAAGGTCGAAAGTGACTAGCAACGCGATCCACGCATCTCGACATGGGCGAAGAAATGCTCGAGAGGACCTCTTAAGGCTAGAACGCGGAGATTCTAACCTAAAGACGACCTCTAAAGACCTCCGATAGGTCCCGAAAATCCTCGAAACAAGTCCTACCCAAGGCGTAGGCATCGAGGTAACATGGCCAAATATGCCAAATCAACAAATTTGAAACAAGACTGTCCACATCGGACATCAAGAAAAACCTTCGCCAACAAAGGCAATGAGGAAGTCGAATCTAACATGTTTCTCTTTTGTTGGAATAATTACAAAAAAGTACAGGTTCTTGACATTGTGCTTTAAACCGCGAACATTCTCGCAGCGAGAAAATACAAGTGCTAAGCGCAAACGCGCAAAAGAAAGACCAACTATGCCACCATGCTAGGCAACAGATTCACTAAGATAGGCCAGGGACACCTCCGCTAGCATCGATGCCTTGTCTCGCAGAACTCTCAACTTGTGACGTGAACCTTCGGTAGAGGGAGACCTCCGCCCAGAAAGCGAAATAGGCCCCCGAGTCGTGCTTGCGAAGGCAACAGTGGAATCGGCGAACTCCAACTTCAACCAAACCCCCGCCATGTGACCTCAAACTCATCGGCAAGAATTAATAGCTCCGTGCCTATTTTAGTCTGCGCTTCCAGCCAACGAATAGGACGACACCTCACTCGAAAGCTCCAAATCACAGCTACGAATCCTTACACGGTGTCTAGAGTTAGTGCAACAGCCCATCACTGCACTCACACATCATTTCAAGTTAGGCAGGGGGGGACCCACACATTATATACTAACCCAATCCACCTACTAAACCTACAAAAGGACGAAGGCAATAAGTAACCTTCATGACAACACCATTATAAAATAGGACTCCCCCCCCCCCCCCATCCTAGTCAATCAGACTAGAAGCATAAGCATAACAGGGGGGACACTCCCAAACCAGGGATGGGCGTGGACGTGAACCTCCGCCAACTATCACCCGCGAACAAGAAACCGAGTAGAGATTCGTAAAGATCTTTGCACCTGGATATGTTGTTGGGGGAAGACCGTAAAGATTCGTAACATCCTCCCGAAACCTAAAACCTCAATGAGGTATCCACATGCAAGATCCACGTTGGAGACCCGCGAAGGTCGACAAAGAAGAACACCATTCAAAGGGTACCTCGGGGCGTGTCTCCAAAGAAAAGCATCCTCCACGCCCTGCATTTCGCGGCGGAAGGAATTGGACTCGCGTTGCAAACAAGTGACTAATGACCACTACCAACTCTACCCGAAGGTCGAGCAAGGGGTGGATGAGGGAACGAAGAAGAGAGTGCAAGCAATGCAACCAAAGCAAACATTCCAAAATGTGCTAATCATGTAACAAAAACAATCTTCATTAACAAACTCTTGTATCGTTACAAAATTGTGTCATACAAGTTAAGGCTCATTCGAGGTAGGCGGAGGTCCCTCCCAGTGCTACTAATTAGTAAAGGCCATACGAGCATCGCCTAAGTCAAAAAGAACATCTTCGTACATCTCATCTACACTAGGATTTGCGAAGGTCTCCTTCCAAAAGGACCAAAGGCCACCGTCAACATAAACTCCATCACGATAAAAGCGCAAGGGTGACACCTCCGCGCAGCTCCTCGTCGAGACCTCGCGCATGTAATTTTCCACATACAAAAGAAAAACATCGGGCTTCCATTAATATTTAACAATTACGATCAAAGTGTTTACATAGCGTAGATCCGTATCCGCACAAAACTCTAAACACTAAGTTATGATAAGGCCCTAAGCGGCTAGACCTCGTCGCCATCCGTGTAGGAGATGGCACTTTCTCCTCGGCATCTCGAGTGCCCGGCGGAGAAGCATCCCGCGGAGCATCACCTTCGCGGTGACTGGTTCAGGGTGGACCTCCTACGGGGCGACGTCGGCAACTCCAACACGAGGGGCAGTCTACAAAAAAATAAAACTATTAGTACCAAGTCACAATTGAAAAGTGAAACTCAGAGCTCGAAAAGGAAGAGAGAGACACAAACCCGAAGCAAAGAACTCGCGAGTGTGGCAGCCTCCGCCGGCCCGTAGCTTGTCCAAAAAGTCCTCATGAAAGAACCTACGAAGCGTAAAAAGCATCCTTGCTAAGCTCCGCCAGGGTCGAAGGCCGGTGAGACTCCTTGATGCGGAACCTTCAATGTGCTCGCAACCTTCGGAAGCGAGAACACGTGTAAGGTTCGTTGCCACGGCACGGGCCCCGAAGTCCGAGACGCCACGCAGAACATCCGGCAGCTTCGCGAAGTTCCTCGCCATCCAGCCCAAAATATTAGTGCTGCTCCCATCCTTAGGAAAAGGAGTAGTCACCGCTCCAAATGATGTGATGGCGCCGGGCGTAGGGGCGGCGGAGGTACGGGAGGTGTGCGGACTCTCTAGTTTTGTTCGCCGCTTGTCGGCGGTCCGAACAGGGAAGAGTTGAGATTTGTAGAAGCTTCTTCAAGCTTAGCCCGCAACTCCTCAAGAGCCTTCTTGGCTCGCTCGCACGCTATTTGCCGCCAGGTCCCCGCGCTTCCTTAGCCGCCAGTAGCCTCCCCGGGAGTGGAGCTTCCGCTCTTCGCCGAAAGCAACTTGCCGGAC
Source organism: Hyparrhenia diplandra (assembly GCA_015847255.1). NCBI lineage: Eukaryota > Viridiplantae > Streptophyta > Magnoliopsida > Poales > Poaceae > Hyparrhenia > Hyparrhenia diplandra. Next base: position 75,243 of record JADLZK010002089.1, read on the forward strand.
GCCTCTCCGCCGTCCCCCTCCGTGCAAAGGCCTTCGTCTCCAAGTCACCCGGGGTTTGTCGCGAGACGCGAGCTCCCGGTGAACACGCGTGCGAAGACACTCCAAACTAGTGGTCATCAAAGAAGTCAAAAACGCTCAAACCTCCGCTCGCTCAACGAAAAATAAAAACAATTATGCGAGGGTTGTATCTTCATACCGCAAGACTTTGGTCGACGGCCTTGTCGAAGACCTCCTGGACGTCGCCAGCTAAGAAATACTCAGAGATAGCGTCTAATCAGAAGAGTGAATAAGCTTATAAGCAACAAAAAGAAAACAAACCACAACAATGGCGAGGGTAACTTACTTAGGCTACCCTCAGCAACGACCCTGGGACCGACTAGGTCGCCTACGACCGCCGCACGAACCACCGGCGTCTAAAGGACGGAGGAACCAATGATCAAACAACTCAAGATGAAAAACAAGTAACAAAAAAGAGAAACCAAGTCAAACCTTCGCCACCGAAGCGAGGAGAAGAAGCATGTGTGTGCGGCGCCTCCAACACCTTCGCCGCTTCCGCGGCTTTGGTCCCCCGAGCCGACCTCCACCGTTTCATTTCCCTTCGCGCCCCCTATGAGCGGCGCGAAGCTCCGCAGATTCGAGCAAAAGTGATGTTTTGCCCGGCAGGGAGGGACAAAAAGAGTCCTCGGAATCGACTCGATCAAAACATTATCGCGATCGAAGGCTACCTCATCCTCTTCCACTTTCGGACACCTCCGCCTTTGTCCGAAAGTACGGTTGGACACGGATGTCTGCGAGCTAGCGGAACCACCGCTCGGAGAAGGGAAGCCATCCAAGGGATTAGCAATCACCTTGGACACCCGAGGTAGCTCCGCCCTGGCGCCCGCCAGGCAAGCCGCAGCAGCCAGGGGATTCCTCGCCAAGTCTCGGCCTGAACCGGCACCCCACCTCCAGCGTTCGTCACAACACCGGCGGAAGACTCGCAGAAGAGGCCTCGTCACTCCCGGCCGTCATCCCCCTTAGCTGGGGGAGTCCCCCCCGCCGCGACCGCTTCTAATTAATCTTCTTCTTCTTTTTGGCCTCCTCTTGAGCCGCCGTCTTGGCGGTGATAGCACAGACCCGGGCAGAGGTCCCTTCATCGCCTAGCCTCCCCTTCTTCACCTTTTGGCGAGTTAGCAGAGCTTCCTTCCTCTTCTCGCCCGAGCAACACCGGCGGCTGACCTTCTTTTCTAGCTTGGCCGCCTCCTCCTCCTCGCGTTTGAGGACATCCGCAGCACCTTGCCCCGGCACCTTGTGCGGGCCGTAAGAGACCTTCATCTCTTCAAAGACTCGGTTAAGACGGGGCATGTTCCCCGCCTCGGGACCTCCGCGCAGGAACTCCTTCACGCCAATCATCCCCAAGATCTCCCCGAGCCTCCGCCTCGATCATCATCTCAAGACGTCGGCGCCGGGTACCCTCCCGGCAACCCACGCCGAGACGCGGGCAGGTCACCCGCCGCCCCCCGAACACGGGGAGGTTGATCTTCTCCGTGGTGAACTCCGCCTTGTTCCTTGATAGCGAGAGTACTTGGCGGCGCACATCTCCTCAACAAGGTCGCGCCCGCCGAGTACCGGCAGCCGCCGTGCCCTCGCTGGCGGCGGTCCGCTTCTCCGAGACTCGTCTCGATATCCTACCGTGGTATGATTTCGACCGAGTAAGCTCCGGCGCGAAGACAAAAACTCCACCGCCTTTGCCGTCAATGGTCCTCTTCGGTCTTTACTCGATAGGGCGTAGAACCAGCAGTCCATCCCCCCGGGATCCCATTTATTCTTTTGGGCGAAAGAGAGCTCGCCTTCTCACCGGGCCTCGGTGGCGGTGTGGGCTGAACGTGTAGCGACCATACCGCATCTTCTTCTCGGACCCATCCACCATCTTGCGAGTCTTCGGCCGCTTGTGCGGTTCATAGAATTCACAGAAGACATTGATGTCCGGCTCAGCTCCATATGATTCGCACGCCCAGACGAACTTCGCCACCGCCAAGAAGGCGTGGGGAGTCAACTGATGGACCTGAACCTTGAACGCCTCCAGAATCTGACGTAGAAACGGCAGATATGGAAGGCGGAGGCCACACGTGAAGAAATCTTTGAACACAATCCCCACTCTTCCACGGGGTTCCGGGAGCGAAGGTACCGCCTCCTTCTTAGGGAGCTCCACCTCGCAAGAAGCAAAAAATGTAACCCTTCTTGCGGAGGTCCGCCAAAGATCACCTTGTTCATCTTGGATGGGCCAAGCTCATAGGTGATATCCATGTCTTCGCGGGCCATCGATCACCGACGGAGGCTTCGACGTCCGAGAGAGTTTCTTCCGTGTCTTGAGCACGAGCGAGTCCAAAGATGCAATTCTCGTAGAGAGTTGCAAACCAGGGATGACCGCACGGAGAAGCTCTGCGTGACGGCCCGTAAATGTCAAAGCGAGGGAAGTGGCCCCTCACGCTAAATGGCTCAAAGCGATCGCGCATGCAACTAAGCGAAGCTCCTAGCAAGCGAAGGTGAGCAAGCGCAAACTAAGCGCAAGTATGAGTGCGCGAAGGTGGGCAAAAGCAAAAGCCGTGAAAGCGATGGGTGGGGTACCCTCCGCTCCGGCAGGGGGTCCCCTTATATAGGCACCACCGACCCTTCGCATTCGTCAAAATCAATGAACGCGACCAACGGGCAGATAACGGTCACTTCGGCCTCAAAGGCGCGCCTTTTTGTCCGTTGGAGCCGCAACGCTACAACTTCTGTTGGCGAAGGCCAAAGACAACACGTGCCGGGGGAAGGTACCCTCAACACCTCCGCCGCTGTCAGTAGAACTTTGAGAACAAAGGCACGTCTTCGCTTTGGCCATTCGTCCTCAAGGGGGGGGGAACTGTTGGGACATAGCTCCGAGCGGCGGCGGAGGTGTCCAAAGTAACGACAGAATGCACGTGTGTTGGAAGCCTTCGCTAACTGCTCACGCCTTGTTCAAATCTTCTATCGTCTTTCGGGAACAAGCTCCGGTTCAAAGGGCCTCCGCCACCCCGAGCGGGCGGAGGTCCCTTCTCCCGCCGCTAAGGGGAGGAGGCAGAGACCTCCGCAGCGCCGCTGGACCGGCGCATATGGCGGCGGAGATGGCTCGCTCTTGGACTCCTTCCCCACCTCGAAGGCACTCGGCGGTCGGGCTCAAATGGGCCAATCGAAGGCCCATTTGGTGAAGGCGGCGCGAGGCGGGAGAAGTACGCGAAGGCCCCTAGGGCGACAGGCCGATTGAGGGAATATGCTAGGAATATTGAGGGCAAATCAGAATCTTGTATTCGCATGATGTAAACTATAAATAGGGGGTAACCTTCCCCTTTCGGATGGTTGGTGAATACCAATTATGGACATTTATTGTTGAATACTTTTACACTCAGATCGCCAAGTCTCTCCATTCTCCCTAGAGCCTCGCCTAGGCGGAGATCCTACCCCCTTGTTGAGAATACTAGTTCCAACAGAAGTTATGAGCAATTTGGTGCAGATCCTCTTATATCAGTGGAGTTGAATTGGAATGTGAATCCATTGGTGCAACTTTTATTTACCAAATAAACATGCATATATTGGCTAATTATTTGTCAAATTCTATGAATTAGTTTCTATGTCGAAACAAGCTCCATCTCTTTGAAACGGAGGGAGTATGAAATTGTCATGTCCTCTCTTTTATTTGAAAGGGAATATATTAGAAATATCCTAACCCTCTGCATCGACTAATGCATATAGTTGTATAGACACCAACACTATAAACCAACGCAACTAGCCCCAACTGTCTCATCAAAGTGCCACACAGAGCCTTCGGTTGTTAATCAGTGAGCCTCTTGCGCCCGAATAGCCACCATCGTCACACCCAGGCACAACTTCACATGTTTGGCAATTTCAAGCTACTGGCACACACATTAGGTGTTATTTGGATGATAATGTAACCAAACCAGCTCAATATATACTCCCTCTGTCCCAGTTTACTCGTCATTTTGGCTCTGCTTTAAAGTGTCTGTTTTCATTGTCTCTTGTATATATATGGACACAATAACGTCCAGGTCTTAGGGTTTAGATCAGGTAGACGACCATTAAAATGGGACAGAGGGAGTATGTTGACTTGGATTGGTCGGGGATTTAGTTTAAATCCAATACCAATCAATTCCAACATGTATATGGTTTGAGATAATACATTGGCATCTAAACAAGAACTCAGTATGCCCAGTGTATAATACTACTCCTATATGTATATCAGATTATCAGTATGATACTGGCTGGTCCTGTCAATTTTTACTAGTGGGGGCCGGGTACCGAGTGCTCCAGCTAATCCATGGCGAGTAGCAGGGCGTACTTGTACGAGGATAGCTTTTGGATACAGCTTGCATGCCCCAGTCGGCCACGTTTTTTTGTGCGTCAGTACTAGTACGAGGAAGTCGCAGCAGCAGCAGCTGTCTTCTTTCCTCGCCCCACCAGGTTCATGCATATAGCAACAGGCAAAAAAAAAAAAAAAAAAAAGGAGTACTCCCTCCAACCCCATTAATAAATGTAATAAAACAAAAATAAAAGCCCCCCCCCCCAATTCCACGGGATAAAATCTCGCATGCACCGGAGATTAGAGCCGGAACCCGTCCCTCCTCGCGCGCCCGCCGCCGATCCGGCCTCCTCACACCCGAACCAGGTGTGCACATTTTGTTTCCGGTGAATCTCGAACTGATTTCTCCCTCAAATCTCTGAGCGAAATTTCAAACAGGTTGTGTTGCGTGATGGGCTTGGGCATTGTAAGCTGAAATTTGACATGTAAAAAAAATCTGTCCATCTGATATCATTTACCCTAAAAATTGAATTTCAAATTTAAAAAATTCAAATGCAGTATTTCATGATAAGATGGTTTCAAATAAAAATTGTCAACAACAAAGTTTCATTTCTTCTCGGGATCAATGTTTATTTTAGTTGTTTCTCCATCCTAGGTATTTATAAAAAAATTCAAATTTTGAAAGTTAAAAATTCAAATTTATTTTACATGACAAGATGATTTCAAATCAAAAACTTGTCAACTACAAAAGTTTCATATCTTCTCGGGATCTACAATGTTTATTTTGGTCATTTGTTCATCTCACATAGTGTTAGTAACATTGTTCACAAATCTTATATCTCTCTCTAGTAGTTATATATCTTGATGAGTTATACAACTTCTATGTTCGAAAAAGACGTCTAAAGTTGTCATTATTAAAAATTCAAATTTCAAAATGTTCACAAGAAAAGGTGATTAAAATAATAGCAAGTAAGAGCATGATAACTTGATGGACCATGATTTTAGAAAATTTTAGGAAAAAAAATCATCACATTTGGAATTAATATGAGGGAGAAAGACTAGTTACAAATTTTAGTCATGGATTAAAAAAAAAAATAAGTGTTCTTCAACACACCAGTTACACATTTGCATGACACACGTTTCCAAAAAAAAAAAAAAGTGCATGACACACCACGCTCCTAACCTGCTAACACGTGCGTGACACACCACGTGCCTAACCTGCTAACCATACTCACACCACGTAAGACATGCAAATCAACTCACGTATAAAATTATTAGGCAATTGTCGTGGTCGTATACCACGGTCCAAGAATCGCGGTGGCTAATGTGTGCAACGATGGCCTAGCTCGAGAATAATGACACGATGGTTTATACTTGGTTCGTGGCAATCGAGCACCCTAGTCCAGTGTGTGGCACTATCGAGCTCGTAACGCCAGATCGGGGCGCATACAAGCAAGGGGAGAGAGGGAGATGAGCTCCCGTGTCTCAACGTGATGAGTGAAGTCGAGTGATGTGTGTGCGTGTTTTCCGTGTGCCGAGGGCTTGCCCTCCCTCGTGGGCGTAACCTCCCTTTTATAGTCATAAGGGGAGCTCACAGGGCCACCGAGCTGAGGGTCTTAGAAATAGAAGGAATACAAGTTTTGGGGGTGAAGAGGAAAAGTTCCCTTCCAATGTCGGGCACGTCGGGCTGTCCGGCGTGCGCCAAGACGGACGCCGCCCTACTTCCGCACGCCGGCCGTCGTAGGGTAGAATAGGGGTGGCTCCGCATCCCGATACGTTATGCGGCGGGTGACGAAGTTCGGAGCTCGTCGGCCGGGCGTGGTTGGGGACAATAAGCTCGCCCCCCGCCGCCGTGTTTACGCCCCGCCGCCCGCCGGACACGCTACGGCTCACGGGCGAGATCATTGAGGCGCGCCGCTTACATTAAACGCCTTCGTTTGGGGTCGCAGGAAAATGTGTGGCCGAGAGCTCGATGTAAAGCTCGACTTCGTCCGTCGAGGTCATTCTTGTCGCGTAGTGGTTGTCTCTTATGCTTGTATCGCCAGCGTGGCGTGGTCCGGCTCCGTGCCTCGCGTGTCGCCGACGGTCTCTCAGGCACATCAGATCGGGTCGTAGACCGCGGCGCCGGCCGTGTAATCGCGATCCGGGTCTAACCGCTGCGCCCGGATTCTCCCCGACGCCCTCGGATTTGGCGCTTGGGAGCTCGTCCGAAACGGAGAGGGAGCTCGTCGTCCGAGGCGGAGCTCGGCCATATCCCAAGCTCCCCCGGAGAGCTCGTTCGAGACGGAACTCTTTCCCCGGGACGGAAGCCTCGAGCTCGCCCCTTCGCCTCGTCCCGCGAGTTCTCGCTCGAGAAGGGGATACGTTCTTAGGGGTCTCGACCTTCGCCGCAGTGTCGCCCCATGGCTAACGATCACGTCCTCCTTCTAATACCTGGTTGGGGACGGATTAGGATGATTGACTTAGTGCGAATATCTGCGGTCCCACGGTAGCCCCGAGCGCCGCGCGGAGGGAGCGGACCCTCGTGGCCGCTGTCTTGTGTTGCCGTTATCGGGTTAGGGACCAGACTTCCTTGCTTGGGGTGCGCGCGAGCGCACCCGCGGGTGTAGCCCCTGAGGCTGCGGGAGGACGTAGTGTCCTCGCGGAGGCTTATTTTGGCGTATGCTCGTGCCGTGGTGTGCCCTCAGGGTTCCTTTAGGAAGGGCGGCGAGCTTGAACCCGACTTCACCGCGTGAGGCCAAAGTCGAGCGCTCTTGCGAGCTTTAAAGCGGATTTGCCGAGTGAGGTCCGTGCTCGCGTTCGGCGTGAGCTCGATTCGTCGGGCCCGGCTTGTGGGCCAACCTCATATTCGCAGACCCGTCCTCTACGGTCACCGGGGTCTCGTGGGACCCTCGCATACTCGTGCCTCCTCGCCGAGGAGGATGACCGAGGCGGATTCGCGATCGTGGCGACTCAAGCGCGACTTGGATGGAGCCCCGGGTCCTCGAGGACCGGCCGGGGCGCGGGCCATCAGTGCCTCTCCTCCGTTGCGCTCCTTGCCGGGGCGTCCCCGGTGGTCTGTCGAGCTCACGGAGCCACCTTGAACCCGGGAGCTTGATTTTTGTTACGGGCTCGGCGGTTACGTCCGAGCTCGACATAACGGCGACGAGCCGAGGGATGGCACCGTTGGCGATGAGCTCGTCGAACTCTTCGCTGCCGAAAAAGAGCCGTTGAAAAAAAAGTTACCGTTAGGAAGTTACCTGGGACGGCCGTTACTATTCAAGGCGGCGTTCGCCTTCCGTTTCGCCACGTGGCGAGCGTGCGAGGGGCGGCCGATTCAGGTGGAAGTGGTGGGCCATACGGGTCCGTTTTTCCTCGACGGATCCGCTTCGAGCTCACCTATAAATAGGAGGAGATTCGGGTTTTTTCCCTTCCATTCCCTTTCCGCCGCCCCATCCTACTTCCGTCCTCCCGCTCTAGATCTCCATCCGCTGCCGCCGCCGCAAGAAAAAGAGAAAAACTCCCGTGGTTCCCGAGCGTCGCCCGTCGGGTTAGGAGGGAAGCAATGGGCTCGTGGTCGCCGCCCGGGGTCAACGAGGACATGCTACTAGAGCGCGTGGCGCTCGGTGGCCTCCCCCCGCCGACCGAGGCGTGGGAGTGGATCGTGCCGCCGCCGACGCACGCCTCCCCGATCCTCAGGGGCTACCCCGTCTCCTTCGCCTCCTTCCACGATGAGGGCTAAGGCGTCCCGGCGGCCCCGACTTCTTCCGGGCCGCCGCCGCCCTCATCGGGCGCCGAGCTCCAACACCTCAACCCCAACGGGATCCTCCACATCTCGGCCTTCACCATCCTATGCGAGGGGTGGTCGGGGATCGCGCCCGACCGGGAGCCGTTCAAACACTTCTTCCACGCGAAGGTCACGCACGGCTCCGACGGTTTGAAGGAGGTCGTCCCCAAAGGCCGCATCGTGCCGCGGCCTCGCCCCGGCGTGAAGGAGAAGTACCCTACCGCCGTCTCGCTCATCGAACACCGGGTGGAGAGGCGAATGGTTTTACTTGAAGAACGACGAGGAGCATCCCTTCCCGCAGTCACCAGGTGGGGTTTTCCCTGGACTCCGACAAGCCGTGGAGGGAGACCCCCCCATCCCAACCTCTTTGCACCAGTCAAGGACGTGGCCGGAAGGTGGAGCTCCTCAAGCGTGCCAATCTCACGGAGCCTCTCCTCTACGCCGGGGCCCTGGGGCACGGAGTTGTCCCCCCGAGGCGGAGAGTTCTCCGCATCCGGGAGATGGTCGAGGAGAAGAGGCCCTTTGATGGCACGGCCACCGCCAGCGCCCGCTTCCGGCCGACGAGGTGGAGTTCATCGTCCATAGGGGGACAGGGGAAGCCTTTCAAAATCCTGGCCGATCCCAACGACATACCGATGGCGCGCCCGACGAGCCGACGCGGAGGTGGTGAGCTCTTTTCCTCGTTTGCCTCGATGATTGGTCGATCTCGTTGAGTACGGGAGTCGGGTCTCCTTTGATTTTGCGAGATCGGATCGGTGTACCTCGAGCCCCATCCCACGGCGAGGCCCATTCCTTCGGTGTGTTCCACCGAAGCGCCGGCCCGTGCCGCCGCCGCCGACGCTGAATCGCCGAGGAGAGCGAAGGCGGGGCGGTCGACGACGCAGCCGCCAGAGACCCAAGAGCTCGGGTCCGGGCGCCGAGGGGCGCGCCGACGCCGTCGCCCTGGGTGGCTCCGACGACCTCGTCTCGCTCGCACGCTCGCAGCCGGTTCTCCTCCGCAGCCGGGCTCAAGGAAGAGGGCTCCGCCAGCTCCGGCGCCGGAGGACAAGAAGGACAAAAAGAGCGCATAGCCATCGGGCAAGTGTCCAAGCTTGCCATCCCCGCCGTCGCGTTCGTCGCCGCCGAGCTTTTTTCCTTTCCCCGATGCTAACCTTGGCAATCTCTCCGTTGTCCCGCAGCGAAAGTCAAGCCCTTGGGACCTCCCAATAACCCCTCTCAAGCGGCCCGGATGACCGCGACGCCGAGTTCGGCGGTCGACCCCTCCCGCCCGTCGTGCAGGCCCTTGGGCGGTCGCTCCTCGGGCCCGCGGAGGAGAGGGACGGAGTCGAGCCGGGTGGTCCGCTGGGAGCGCCGCGACGCCGTCGTCGTCTTCTTCGAGCTCCCGTGACTCAGCGATGACGCCATCGATCCGTTCGCTTCGCGGCTCGAGGACCCGGGCGCTAAGGATCGCTCCCATCGCGCCAGTGCGGTGGAGCCCGAGGTGATCAACCTTGGCTCCCCCGAGCGAGGTGGAGGAGCGCGAGGATATCCCTCGGACCCGACGCCCGCCAGCTCACGGGAGAGATGGGGTCGATCGTCGGGGAGCGGCGGATCGCCCCCGTGGGGATGAGTCCCCGCCCGGGCCGGGGCGTGAGGAGGCGCCCAGAAGATACGAGCATTCACGATGCGGTTGCGGACTTAACTCGGCGTGGAGACCGCCGGCGGGAGGGGGGAACTCAAAGAATCGAGCGCGCCGTGGTCATTGATGAGCCCATTGGGAAGACTCGGGCGCTAACGGAGGGTCCCCAAGGTGCGCCCGCTCGGCCCCGTCACCCGTGGGGGGCATCGCCGAGCCCGCCGCCATCGGGCGCCGGGGGGGACGAGGTCACCGCTTCGGCGCATGGGTGACTCTCCTAACGCGCCCGACCGGATCCGCGCCACACGTCGGCCGGGGGACGCTCCGAGACCTCTGTGGAAGCCGGCTGCGAGCCGGCCGCGTCGTCCCTCGTTGTGGTCGGCGGGGGACGACGCCGCCCGCTCGCCGGCCGCAGAGGTGCCTCCACTTCCCACGGAGAGGGCCGGCGTGCCTCCATCATATCATCGGGGTAAGGACTCCGTTTGCGTTCGCCTTGTCCGATTTTGAGCTCCCGACGCCGACTCGTTTTTCCATAGGATCTGCGGGACGCGGTGGTCTGATTCAAGCTGGCGTGGTGGAGGCCGGAACGAGATCGAGGGTCTCTTGGGGCGGCCGGGCGAGCCTCGGTCCCACGCGAGCCGTGGCTCGCCCAAGTGTCCGCCGGCACGCGAGCCCGAAGTGGTGTTGACGACGCCGCGGAGCATATTCGTGAGGTCGCGGCATGCCGCCGCCCGAGGCTCGGGAGGAGGTCGCCGACGAAGTCCGCCAGATTTAAGGCGGCGGTGAAGCGTGAGGGAGGAGCTCGTTGCCAAGAGCCGTCGCCAGCGTGAGCTCATGCGCAAAAGAGCTCGTGACCTCCGCCGGGCCTTGGACGACAAGGAGCTCGGCTCGGCTTGAGCCGCCGGGCCATGACGCTGGAGGGGAGCGACGCGAAGGGAAGGCTCTCCCAGACCGCGGCCGAGCCGGAAGGTATTGCTACTTCCTAAGCTCATTGTCTCCCTTGTTTTCCTTTGAGCGCTTAGGTCGATAGGTGGGTATTTTAGTTTACGACCACGAGGTCGCCGATGGGTCGGTTTGATGCCGAGAATTTCGCCTTGTGGGAGGAGCGGGAGGAGCTTTACCAGCGCCGGCATGTAAGTAGTCCCTCTTTTCCCTTTTTTGGTCTCACGAGTTTGATTTGTTTACTTCTCGCAGCCGAGAAGAAGAAGTCGCCGGGGTTGGCTCGGGAGCTTGAGGGGAAGGATCAGTCCTCGCCCACGCGGAGTCTCCCCGCGATACCCGGCTCGTCTTTGGATCGTAAAGAGAAGGACCTCCGGCGGGACGCGTGAGCTCGTGGCCATGCAGAACGGTCTCGAAGGCGGCCGAGGAGCCCGGTCCAGGGGAATGAAGCCTCGGGTCTCTTGGAGCGGACAACAAGGGCCGAGGCCGCGGCGCAGAAGGCAGAGCGCGAGCACACCAACCTCGTGCTTGACGTTGAGTGTGTCTGCGAGGCCCTTGGAGTTGAGGAGGTGGAGGGGCCGGCGCACAGAGTGCTTCGCGCCCCGGCCGTGGTGAGGGATAACGCCCGCCGCGCTGTCCATAAGGCGTTGGCCGTGGTCCTCGCCCACTATCCCCGAGATGAGGACCTCGACCAAGATAGTGGGCAAGGGCTGGCCCGAGCCGTCCGAGGGCGCCGGGGCGGGAAGACATCGCCGCCACGGGCGGAGGCCCGCTCGGAGAAGCTGTCGCGGAAGCTCTTCCGGCCACGTTGTCGAGGAGCTCGAGGTGTTCGAGCCTACCGCTGGTGAGGCCGAGGTAGAGACGGACTCATCCGACGACGAGGAGTGAGTCGCGTGAGAGTAGTTAGCTTGAGGCGCCGCCTCTTTTGTCTTGAACAAAGTCCCCAGCTCGGGCAAAGTGTAAAGTGGTAACAGATTGTCTAAGTTATGAGTGACTCGTTTTGTCTTTCCCGTGGTTGCGCTTCCGGCTAGCTCGTAGTTTTTACGAAGTTTACATCCCATCGATTAAGGCAACGGGCCCTTTACTCTGTTAGCGGGCGCTTAGAGCTTGTTGGGCAAGCGCGTTGGACCTCGCCGAGGATGTTGCTTAGAAACCCTTTTAGCTTGCCGGACTCGATATTTACTGGAAAGATAGATAACGAGTGCAAGGTTGAGTCGTCGAGCTCTTCCCCGAGTGTTCGTGTTGTTTGCGAAAAAAGAGTTCAGTAAAGGGGCGGGGTGTGCGCCTCGTCCCTAGCCCCAGCAAGGGCGGGCCTTCTTTGGAGCTAAAGGGCGACCATTGCTTTAACAACCGCGAAAAGAAAATCGAATTTTTGCACAACTTTTGCGTCTAGGTGTGTCATTATTATTCGAGTTCGTAAAAAGAAGACGTTACAAAATGCATCTAAGGGTAGAAGCGGCGTAGCTGTTCGATGTTCCAAGAATTGGCGAGCTCACGATCGCGGAGTCCTGGATCTTGTATGAGCACAGGCGGAGGACTCGGCGATGGTGAACGGTCCTTCCCGAGGCGCAGAGCTTGTGTTTCTCCTTCGTGCTCAGACTCCGCAGACTTGGTCGCCGATGTAAGGCCCGCCCTGACGTGGCGGTCGTGGATAGCGCGCAAGATCGATTTCGGTACTTGGCCAAATGCGCGACGGCCGACCTCACAGTGCCCCTTCGAGCTGGTTCGCGGCGTCTTCGAGTATGGTCCGGTTGCGGGGTCGTTGACGCTTGTACTGTGGGCGCCGTGAGTCGAGGTCGATGGGGAGCACGGCTCGAACCGAAGACGAGGAAGAAGGGGGGTGCGGCCCCGTTGCTCGCTTGGAGTAGTCCCGAGGCTCCAAATGACCGGGGAGCTGGGATAGCCATCGCCCCCAAACTTCTCCAATCTCTTGAAGATTCTCGGTTTTAACCCCCGCAAGATTAGACCATTGGCGCTTCGACTTGCCGTTCGTTCTTGGATGGCCGACGGAAGCCCACCCACCCGTATGTTGTAGTTGTCGCACCGATCGAGGAAGATCTGCCGGTGAAGTTGGTGCCGTTGTCGGTGATGATCGAGTTCCGATGACGCGAAGCGGTGGATGATTCCGTCGAAGAACTTGACCGTCTCCTGCGATCTCGTGCGTGAGATGGGCATCACCTCAATCCACTTGGTGAACTTATCGACGGCGGCGAGGAGGTGGGTGAAGCCCCGGCGACTTTTGCGAAGGGGCCGACCATGTCGAGGCCCCTGCATCAAAAGGCCAAGTGATGGGGATCGTCCGGAGGGCTTGCGGCCGGGAGGTGCGGCTCGCCAGCGAAGGCGGCATTCCTCGCGGCGGCGACGGTCCGGTTGGCGTCGACGACGGTCGGCCAATAAAAACCTTGGCGGAATGCCTTGCCTGCGAGCTCGTGGAGCCGCGTGATGTCCACATTCGCCGGCGTGGATTTCTCTCGATGAGCTCGTGCCCCTCCTCGAAGGTGACGTGGCGTTGAGTACTCCGGATGCTCCTTTCAGAGCTCGTGTTCGATGACGGCGTAAGACTTGGCTCGACGGGCGATGCGCCTAGCCTCTTCCTTTTCCGTAGGGAGGCCGGCCATCCCGTAGCCATGCTAGGATGGGGAGCCGCGGTCGGGCCTTGGGGCTTCACACTCGAGGTTGCAGAGGCCCCGAGGGCGGCGAGGTTGACCGGGCTGAGTCGATCTCCATCGGCGAGCTCGAGCTCGAGTTGTCCTCGGCCCCGGTGGGAGAGGGGCACAAACGGGGTCCCCGACGGGTCCGCGGCGCTGGTTCGAGCCCTCTCCTTCAAGCCGGATGGAAGGTATGTACTTGGTGTTGACACTTGTTATCATATAAAATTATTAATCAATTAAACATGAGAAAGGGGTATAAATAATAAAAACAACCTAGAATAGGGGTCACTAACATATTTCCATCGGTTTTGGTAATGTTGTGAATTGCGAGGACTAAACGTAAAAAAGCAGCGAGTTCGCGAGCCATACGACTACGCCGACGCAACGCAATCCAACTCCGAGAAAGACTCTAGAAGGCTCGGATTAATCCCGGCGTGGACCAAACTTGACACCGAAGAAAACATCATCTAGAAGACTCGAAGCCCACGACGCACGACGGGACCCGGGGGACTCCCCGGGGCGATCGGCCCAATAATGGGGCCGATCGGCCCTACTTGGCCGCCAAGCAAGCCCCGTCTCCGGAACCTTCCTCCACCGCCTCTAAGACGCAATCTAAACCGGTTGTTTAACGTCGGTTTGATCCGAGGGCGTCGGAAAACGCAGATGAATCAAAAGATTAGTACCACATCGCTTTGAATTTGAAGGGACATAAGAAGACCCATATATATAGACCCCTAGACCCCCCTTTTTAGACCATCAAGTTCTCAATTCAGCAACAACGCTTCAAGATCCAAGTCATATCACGCTGTAGAAACATCGCTTTAGGAAGAGTAGCAATCAAGACTAGAACTAGTAGGAAGGGAGAAATTCGCTCAGGATCGTGGGGAGGCCGGCTCAAGATCGGGCCTCGTTCTTGTAAGTTCTTCATTGTAAGTAGTCTTCAAGTTCGGACACGTTCTTAATATGAATATCTTGATCATGTTTATATTCGAGATTATTTGTTCTAGTATTTACTTTGATTACACGTTTAGCATAGTTGAATTCTTGTTATGTTCATATATGGATTCGTATAGCGCTCATCTATTGATATCATGGGTGAGTGGTAGAGATGATGTAATCGTGGTGATTAGATCTTATTTACTAGCGTTTGCACCCTATGTGCCGGGTGGTGTGTGGTAGATCGTGGTGGTGACAAAGACACCATTGAGTCCTTTGCGGTCCGTCCCCCGTATGTAGGCCTAGCGGATGATATTATTCGGGTTGTTCTAAGTTTCGCCTTAGTCTTCACGGATTACGTCCTCATGTAAGGATTTAATTAGTCTTTCTTCAATGATTGTTAGATGTATTGCACTAATTGAGTAGATCCTAACTTATAGTTTAGAGTTACATATTGGAGTTTCTAATGCTAGCTAGCCTATGAATTGCTATCGTCCCTTTGTTTGACACTTTCTATTTTTAAGCCCACTTAGATATGACTTTGGTTGAATCTATTTATCGAGAACTTTATCATTATCTTTATTGTGAACTTTGATCCTTGTTTAATTAATTGATAAGTTTAACACTTAAGCTTTGCACACGAGAGATGATTAAGATGTTTAGCACCTATGCATAGTTAATTCATGATAGAAGACTTCTTTCCACGTGGTAGAATATAAATTCAACACACGGTTCTTACTCCGGTTAAAATGCTACAATGGTATATTCATATACGGCGCTGCGGATACCCGATTATAATTGTTTATTTACTTATTAAGAAGTTATCAAGGCATAGTACGAATATTTTATTCCTTGCATATTAGTAGTTTAACTATAGGGATGACAACCTTTTCCAGATATGCTATGAAGCGCAATGAATATTTCTTTTAGTTTTATACGAAGCAACATCGATATTCTTTCTAAACGCCATTACTAGTTAGTGACGTTAGAAATACCAACAATTGGTCGCGTGAGCGAACACGCCGGGCGGGACTGAAGGCGATCGGAGCGAAGTTTGGCGAGGACGTCGGCGTCGTTGTTGAAGCGGGCGACGGATGTGTTTGAATTGAGCCCGTCGAAGCATTCTTGAGCTCGTACCTTTGCGGAGTATGCAATCATCCTTGGGCTGACGCTAGCCCGTGCTTCCTTCGTGGCCTGGTCCGCGACGAGCTTGGAATCCCCCGATCTCGAGACGCTTGATGCCGAAGTTCGGCGGCGATCGCATGCGCGTTCACCAAAGCCTCATACTCGGCAACGTTGTTGGAGGGCGGTAAAGTCAAGGCGGATTGAGTACCTCATGCGCACGTTGCGTGGTGAGATGAAGACCGGGCCCTGCTCCGCGCCGTATTTCCTCGCAGCCGTCGAGTAGAGTGTCGATTTCGGCGTCGTCGTTGGTCTTGGTGGGTACCTGTGTGTCTCCGTCCGTGATCGCCACGGCAAGTCGGGGAGGACTCGAGATTTGATGGCGTCTCTCGGGCGTATGAGATGTCCGGCCCTATGAGCTCGATTCCCCACTTGGCGTCGTCGTCCCCGTGGCCTCGGGGCCGCGGATGATCTCGCCGAGTGGAAATTTGGAGACGACGGTGATCGGGTGGGCATCGAAGTAGTGTCGTAGCTACGTCGCGTGATTAGGAGTCGTAGGCGAAGCCTGGCGGGCTGGGGGTATCGCGTCTTCGTGTCGGAGAGGACCTCGCCGACCGAAAGTAGACCGGTCATTGCACACGGAGTGCGTGGCCCTCTTCCTCCCCTTTCGACCTACGAGGACCGTGCTCACCACTGCGAGGTGGCCGCGATGTACAACAACATCGGTTCGGGCTTGGGCGGAGTGAGTATGGGTGGGTTCGTCAAGAGCTCTTTCGGAGAGTCGAGCATGGATCGGGCCTCGCTGGGTCGCGGAAGCGCTCGACTTCTTCAAGAGCCTTGTATAGCGGGGAGACTTCGTTCGCCTAGCCGAGCAATGAATCTGCTAAGGGCGGCCAAACACCCCGTAAGTCGTTGTACGTTCTTGACGCTCCCGATGGGGCCCCATGTTGCGGATGGCCTCGACTTTCGGGGTTGGCCTCGATGCGCCTCGGACACGATGAAGCCCGGAGCTTTCCTCGGGGGACTCCAAACACGCATTTTTCGGGATTGAGCTTTACCCCGAACTCACGAAGCTTGCCGAAGACTTCTTCGAGGTCGGGATGAGCTCTCCCGTGCGCCTCGTCTTGACCACGATGTCATCGACGTATGCCTCTACGCGTCTTCCAAGAAGCCTTGAAGACTCTCGCATGCACCTCGAAAAGTGGCGCCGGCGTTTTCAGCCCGAAGGGCATAGTTACGAAAGCGAACGCGTCGAAGGGAGTGATGAAGGAGGTGGCGAGCTGGTCGAGCTCGTTCATCGCGATTTGATGATAGCCGGAGTATGCGTCAAGAAAACGAGTGTCTCACACCCGGGAGGTGGAGTCAACGATTTGGTCGATGCGCGGCAAAGGGAAACGGATCCTTCGGGCATGCCCCGTTGAGATTTCGTATAGTCAACGCACATTCTCCATTTCCCATTCTTCTTCTTAACTAGTACGGGTTGGCTATCCACTCGGGATGATACACCTCCTTAACAAAGCCCGCCGCTAAGAGCCTATCTATTTCCTCGGCGATTGCCGCCCCGCCGTCGTCGAAGCGTCGAGCCGCTGCTTCATCGGCCGAGAACCGGCTTGATGTTTAAGGAGTGCTGGCGACTTCCCTCGGTATGCGGGCATGTCCGAGGGTCTCCACGCGAATACGTCGAGGTTCGCGCGGAGGAAGTCGGCGAGCTCGCTTTCCTATTTTGGAGAGAGCTCGGCGACCGGCGCGGACGGTGCGTGCCCTCCTCGTCGACCTTCACCGTCTTGGCGTCTTCGTCCGGCTCGAAGGACCCCCGCCGCCTTCGAGCTCGACGGAGGAGCTCGCCGCCACCTTGCCGGACACGCCGCGGTCTTCTTTAGCTCGGCGGGAGTCCTCTGCGCACTCCACGCTAGCATCTCGGGGATGAGCCTCTCGACTTGATGAGGGCGTCGGCGTCTTCGCACGGCCTCTCCTTGTCGCAGTTGAAGGCGCTCGAAGGTGGAGTTGACGGTGATCACGCCCTTCGCCCGGGGATCTTGAGCTTGAGGTGCGTGTAGTTGGGAACGCCATGAACTTCGCGCATGGCATGGCCGCCCAACAAGGCATGGTAAGCGCTCTTATACGGGAGCACTTCAAAGGTGAGTACTTCCTTGCGGAAATTGTTCGGTCGCCGAAAGTGGGGAGGTCGATCCGCCGAAGCGGAAACGCCGCTTCCCGGCACTACCCCGTGAATGGGGTCCGTGGAGGGTCGGAGCCGAGCTCGTGTGATGCCGAGGGCCTCCATGGTGTCGACGTAGAGGAGGTTGAGGCCGCTTCCCCGCCCATCGATTACCTTGCCGAGGCGCTTTGGTGCCGACTATGGGATCGACGACGAGAGGGAACCTCCCCGGATGCGGCACGTGCACGGGTGGTCCTTCTTGTCGAAGGTGATCGGGGCTTCGGACCACTTGAGGTAGGAGGGTGTTGCGGGCTCGGTGAAGAGGACTTCACGCTGCAGGAGTTCCGCGCGCTTGGACTCGACGCGCTGGTGGGCCGAAACGACGCGACGGCGCCGTCTTCGAAGAAAACGTCCTTGTCGCCCGCCCGACCGCCGAGCTCGCCATCGTGGCGCTGCGTCGCCCGTGGGCTCTCCTTCCCCGCGCCGGCTACAAATTTCCGCAGGGAGCCGCCAGCCCCGAGCTTGTGCTTGACCGGCCTTCGTGGTTGGGGCAGGGCAGGTCGAGTTTCTTTCAAGAAGTCCTTGGGAGCGCCAGGGCCGCGGCCTTGGCACCCGGCTTCTTCTTTTTCGCGACCGCGAAGTCATCCCGCCGCGCCGGCGCTTTGTTCTTGTTCTTCTTTTGGGTCGCGGAGCCTGAGCCTTCGCCGGCCTCATCGGCGGCCTTCTCCTTGCCCTTGCCCGCGGTGCCATGGAGGATCGGATAGCCTCCTCTCCCCGGCGTGGTTCGTGGCGAGGTCGAGGAGGTCCTTCACCGTCTTGGGAGCTGCGTGTGCCGAGCTCGGATGAGCGTCTCGCGGTCGTGCCGAAGGTGAAGGGCGGTGATGATCTCTCGCCGGTGGCGTCCCGGTGAGCTCGTTGCGAGCCCGAGAAGCGCCGGATGTAGTCGCAGCAGCTCTCGTTCCTCGCTGTTACAACTCGCGAGGTCCACGTGTTGCTCGGGCGCCAGTAGGTTCCCCGAAAGTTTGCCAACGGGCACATCGCGGAGGTCGCGCTTGTTGTCGATCATACCGGGCGGCAGGTGCTCGAGCCAGGAGCGAGCCGTGTCGGCGAGGTATAGGGAGGTTGCGAATGATGAAGAGCTCGTCGTTGGCTCCTCCCGCCCGCGACACGCAAGGCGGTAATCTTCGGAAGCCGACGCTGGGGTCCGTCTCCCCGTTGTACTTCTAGACGGAGGTCGGGGCTCGGCGCCGAGGAACGGCGCGTCGTGGATCCGGCGCCGAATACCCGCGTGGCCTCCTTCCGTCGGGGTGGAGATCCGCCCTCGCGTTCCGCCTCGAACTCGAGCATCGCGAGGTGAGGGGAGCGCCGCCGCCTCCCGACCTCGGGGTTGGACCGCGGCTACGGTCCTCTTGGATCGCCGTAGCGGCCGCCTCTCCTCTTGCTTTGTAGGACCCGGCCGGGCGTGTCGCCGCCTTGTCCGGTCGTCGCGACGGCCGCGGGCCGGACGCCCGGGCGCCCACCGGCCCCCCGCGTCGTCGCCGAGGGTGTCCCTGGGGCGTCCCCCGGTTTTCTCTACCCGTCGTCGCGGCGTGGACACGGGGACTCTCCTGGTTCGGCCTTTGATTGGAGGAGGCCTCATGCTCTTCCCGAGTCGTTCAGGCGACTCGGGCTCTCCACCCGCGCTCCGCTTTCGACGAGGGAGCGCAGCCGTTGGTGGAGCCTTCGAGCTTCCCGGCCTCGGGCTCGGGGGAGCTCGCGGAGGAGCTCCGTGGCCGCCGCGAGGTCAGGTCGCCCGGCCGAAGATCGGCGGGAGGTCATCGGCCTCGCCGATGCGGCGTCGCATCTCCCGTCCTCGAGCTTGCACGTGTCGACGCTCCAACCTCCTCGAGGAGGGCGCCGCGTTCGCGCGATCTCACGCCGGCCTCCTCGAAGCTCGTTGAGTCGCCGTGCACCCGCTTAGGGGGCGCCGCTGAAAGAGCCATCGAGTCTCGACCCCGTGTCGTGGGGTGTGCCGGGAGGACTCGGTCCTCGCGTGGTAGCCGTGCACGGCGCCGTCTGGGCGTTGGGCACATGTAGCACCGCGTGTGGGGTCGACCCCGCGAGGCTTGCCGCCCGCCGTGGTCTCGAGACCGGCCGCCCCGAGTTTGACGCCGCACCTTCGGGCAAGAAGAGTTGTCCCCGCGGGTACATCTCGCCGTAGGCCGCGAGGAACTTGTCGGGAAAGCGGCTCCCCGCCCGGCGTCATCGCGGGACGATATTGGGCGGTGGAGAAGGTGACGTCGCAAAGAGCTCCCGAGTCGGCTCGGTGGCTAAGGATGTGCGGGAGCAGGTCCGCGATGGCGACGAAGAAATGGTCGGCCGCCGTTCTCGCACGGGCTCACCGGTGCCGGTCGATCCCCGGCCGAACGCGTCAAAGACGGCGGCGTCGGCGGCGTCACGACGCGGCGGGCGTCATCCCGCCCCGCACCATCGAGGGAAGGTGGCTCCGACGAGAGAGCCCTCGGGGCTAGCGCCGGTGAAGTCCGTGGTCCCGGCGCACGGCGTGCGCAGGGCGCCGGACCGATGGTGAAGGAAGCCATCGGCGGTGATCGTCACACTAGCGCCGCTTCTACCGGGCGCGCCAACCGCCGTGGTCGTATACCACGGCCACAAGAATCGACCGGGCTAATGTGTGCAACGATGGCTAGCTCGAGAATAATGACACGATGGTTTATACTTGGTTCGGGGCAATCGAAAGCACCCTAGTCCGGTGTGTGGCACTATCGAGCTCTCGTAACGCCGTATCGGGGCGCATACAAGGGGGGAGAGGGAGATGAGCTCCCGTGTCTCAACGTGATGAGTGAAGTCGAGTGATGTGTGTGCGTGTTTTCCGTGGTGCGGAGGGCTTGCCCTCCCCGGTGGCGTAACCCTCCCTTTTATAGTCATAAGGGAGCTCACAGGCCACCGAAGCCGAGGGTCTTAGAAATAGAAGGAATACAAGTTTTGGGGGTGAAAAGGAAAAGTTCCCTTCCAATGTCCGCACGTCGGGCTGTCCGGCCAGGCGCACGGGCGCCAAGACGACGCCGCCTCTACTTCCCGCACGCCACGGCCGTCGTAGGGTAGAATAGGGGTGGCTCCGTATCCCGACACGCGTTTGCGACGCGGGTGACGAGTTCGAGCTCGTCGGTCGGGCGTGGTTGGGGACAATAAGCTCGCCCCGCCGCCGCCGTGTTTACGCCCCGCCGCCCGTCGACATCGCGCCGCCGGTGCCACGGCGAGATCATTGAGGCGCCGCCTTTACATTAAACGCCGTATTTCTTGGGGTCGCGAGGAAAATGTGTGGCCGGAGAGCTCGATGTAAAAGCTCGACCGTCCGGCCGAGGTCATTCTTGTCGTCGTAGTGGTTGTCTCTTATGCTTGTCGTTACCGGGCGTGGTCCGACGGCTCCGTGCTCTCGCGTGTCGCCGACGGCCTCCCCTCACACGAGATCTGGTCATAGACCGCGCGCCGCCGTAATCGCGATGCCGGGTCTAACCGGGCGCGCCCCGATTCTCCCCGATCGCCCTCGGATTTGGCGCTGGGAGCTCGTCCTAAACGGAGAGGAGCTCGTCGTCCAGCGGAGCTCGTCATATCCCCTGCGCTCCCCGGGAGCTCGTTCGAGACCGGAACTCTTTCCGGGGACGAGCTCGGGGCTCGTCCCCGCCCTTCGCCGGCCCCACGAGTTCTCGTTCGAGACGGGGGATACTCGCTGTCGGTCTCGACCTTCGCCGCGGGGTGTGTTGTCCCATGGCTAACGATCACGCCCTCCTTCTAATACCCGGTTAGGGACGGATTAGGATGATTGACTTAGTTCGAAATATCTCGTGTCCCACAAAGAATGAATATAAGCAATAAAATAAAAATAAAAAGAATTACCGTAGATTACGCATGCATTAACAAAATCTATAAAAAAATATTTTATATTTAAATCTTTCCTTATTTACCCTATTTCATAAAATTAAAATTAAATAAATACTATTACTTCCTAGGAGGTAATAGATGATCGTGAACCGATTAGATCGGAATAAATGGGCGTCCACAATCATTTTTGAGCATCCGAAGAATTGCCTTTATTAATTCATTTAGTGCGACTTTGGAAGGTACACGCGAGGAGATTTGTTGAATCCGCATGCATGCGGGATTCCCTCCGGTGAACAGGGATGCGGGGTTTTATTTTTATTTTCTTGAATATATTAATATATAGTAATTCATAAAAAATGATAAATAATCAATGGCCCGGATCGATTTGAAATATTACCTCCTATTAGGTAAAAGGAGTACTATTATTAAATAAGTACTATTATTATTAAATTTATTATGAATATTTTCTAGTAAATTAATATGTTTACTAAAAAGCTGGTAATCAAAATTTGAAGGGAAAATTTGACTTCATTTTTCTTACCGAAGGAGTATTATGAATCTAATGAGATGTATTTGATAGCATAAATATTGATAGGTTTTTATCTATAATTAATCAAACTTAGGATACTAAACCGCGACAGAATTGCGAGTTTTTTTTTTTTTTTTTTTTGAACGGAGTGAGTATTTGGATGCAATTTGAACCTATGTAAATTCCTGCTGAGAAAAAGGCTCTCCTAGGTCGCTGTCGCTGAGCGACAGAGGAAAGTCAGGGCCAGGCTACGTTCTCTGCTCAGCTCTGCTCCGGGCAGTGGGCACAGGCCCAGTCCCCAGCTGACAGCTGCCGCCGGGGGCATACCAACCCGGCCAGTTGCCGCTGCACTGTCGCTTGCTTAGCGGTCTGCAGGCAGCAGGCTGGCTCTCCTCCACCTCTCGCCGACATGCGGTCCCCACCCTCGCCCTCTTCAACTCCTCCCCGATTATATATGCAGCCCCGTCGCCTCCGCTGCCTTCCTCGTTTTCGTTAGTCCATCCAGCACCACCGCCGTCTTCCTCAAACTCTCTTTCTTCTCTACCGTGCCGCGTCCATCATCCAAGAAAGAGGCCGCCGAGCCGAGCCGAGCCGCCACCAACCGAGGCAAAAGGCAATGGCGAAGGGCGGGCTGACCAAGCCCGGTGCATGATCAAGAGGTGGCACTCGTCCAGCCGCATCGCCCGCGCGCCGTCGCCCAGCCGCGGCGAGGACGTCGGCGGCGGCGACAGCGACACTCGCGGCGCGTCGTTCCACGGCGCGGACGAGGTGCCCAAGGGCCTCCACCCGGTGTACGTCGGAAAGTCGCGCCGCCGCTACCTCATCGCCGAGGAGCTCGTGAGCCACCCGCTGTTCCAGACCCTCGTCGACCGCACCGGGGGAGCAGCAGCGGCAGGTACCACCGTCGTCGGCTGCGAGGTGGTGCTGTTCGAGCACCTCCTCTGGATGCTGGAGAACGCCGACCCGCAGCCGGAGTCCTCGACGAGCTCGTCGACTACTACGCGTGCTGATGCTGAGACACAGACGACAGAGCCTCGCTCGTCACCCCTCCCCGGCGCCGCCCGCCCGGCCGTGACGACGGCAGCGTGGCCCGACGGAGTTGGAAGCCAGTTCAGCTGCTGTATCAATTCGTTCGGCCATCCGTTTGTGTATTTGTGTAGGGGGTAGCAGATGCGGGGGTGAATTGAAGCGCCGGAATGATTCGCTTCGCTAATGTATCCTCCGTGTCGATGCTAATTTGCTAATGGAAAAAGAATTTGCTGCTACCATATTGATCTTAAAAAATTACTGCTGCAACTACAACTGTGCTGCTGGAAGATTCACCTGAGGTTGATTTAGTTCCAAGCTTTTGTTCATGTGCAAAAGGAAAGAACAGACGAAGTACAGGGACTCAGGGAGTACGACCTAGCTACCGAGAATGATGATGACAACCAAATGCGGATTTTTTATTTTTAAATACTTTTAAAATAAAAAATATCTTAAAATTAATCTATCCTAGAGACTATTTCCAGATCTAAACTCTGTTGTCGCGTCCGCATGCCACGACAAGACTTGCAAAGACCACGTGCATTGGAGCGACAAATTTGCCACTCGTGAAGATGTTCTCACAACGATAGCTCTTGTCACACCAACCTCGACTCCCACTTGTCGTACCACACCCTTTAGCGTGGCAAGGCTTCTCACAACGATAGCTCTTGTCACACCAACCTCGACTCCCCACTTGTCGTACCACACCCTTCGTGGCAAGGCTGTTGTCGCCTCTTCTATTAGCATTTTCTTCCCACTAAATAAATGTATAGTTACACTCTACATTCTTTTTAACTCAACATGAGTGTTTAATAGAGGGTAGAGGCTGTGTAAGGTCCCAGATTGCTAGAGGGGGGGTGAATAGCCTATAAAAATTTCTACAAATGTACTTAACAAACCGATTAGTATAACAAAAGGCGTAAATGCGGTTTGCACTAGCTCTAGTGACTTGCAAGCCTCCTAGTGACAATTCTAGATATATACTATGATCTTTATGTCACTCAAGTGCTATGTCACTACTCTAACTAGTGAGCAATCCTAAATATACCTTATGCTAGCAAGAACAACTACACAAGTATAAGCTAGCTCTTTACACAAGGTAAACTAGAAAGTAAATGCAAGAGCAAGGGAAAGTTATACCGCCGTGTAGAGGCAATGAACCAATCACCATGTGGAGAGAAACAGAATCACAATCAATGGACGAAGCCAATCACCAATGAAGACAATGAACACGATGATTTGTTCACCCGGAGTTCACTTGTGCACCGACAAGCTACTCTCCGGTTGTGCCGAACCAACACAAGGATGGTGCTTGAGCTAGGCGGTGCACTTGCTAGCTCCAAAGCCACCACTCACAAGTGAGGTACCCAAGACACGAGCAATGTATTCCTTGTAATTTGTCGCTCCGACGAGGATGCGTGGTCCTCCTTACAAATCAACCCGGAGGTGGCCAAGAACAATCTCCAACTCTTGCCAACGCCTCCACCAAATCACCAAGCCGGCTAGGAGCGGTACTCTCCAAAAGCAACAAGACATCCACCGACAACAATGACCCTCAAGTGCCTCTAGATGCAACAAGCAAAGCAATGCACTTGAATCACCACTCAATCTCTCAAGAATATGCTAGGAAGCAAGTGGGAGAGAGTGGGAGGGCTTAGGCTCAGCTCAAAGGGTGTTAGAATGAATTCCAATGACCAAGAGAGCACCTCATGGCCGGCCAAACCCATATATATAGACCCCCATTCGAAATAGAGCCGTTAGGTTCAAACACGGGGATTTTTGTATAGCACCGGATGCGCCAGCGCTATCACGGCGCCGCCAGCGCCCGCGTTGAAACCGTTTTGGGGCGGGGGGGTTACCGTTACGCCGCCCGCGCTGCGCAGCGCCGAAGCCAGACGCCCGTCTGGCGCTGCCCGCGGGCGCCCGGCAACACCCTCTTTTTGATCGTCCGGCAGGCGTCGGACGCGCCGGCCGCCGGGGTTCGATCAGCCCGCGTCCGGCGCCGTCTCAGGCGGCGCTGCGTCGCCACGTGTCCGGCGCAGTTCAATTTGCGCCCGAGTCATCGCTTTGTCATCGCTGACTTTTACTCAACTTCCGCCACTTGTTTCAAGATACTAACACATCGAAGAACACCCCGACACCATGTGTTAGCGCTTTCAAAAACATTTTCTCCAAGTGCGAAGTTAGCTCTAGGTTAGAATGCATGCATATGAATTTTAAACCTAGAGGCACATGAGGATCGAAGTTCCCGAGGTTTTCCCCTCTTAATAGTCCGGCTATCGATCCTAAATCACTCACACCCTCTATGGTATCTTGAGTGTGAAACAAAAATGGCCCTATCAAATATACCTTTGCCTTGAGCCCATTTTGTTCCTCCTTCTTGCTTCCCAAGTCCATGCACTCGATCATCTTTTGGATCAATACCGTGTCATCCACCATGATCACATTTGCACCAAGACTTGACTAGAACCATCTCAAGCTAGATACACACTTAAGCATAGAGATTAGTCCTAGGGTGCCATTAATTATTCAAAATCAATCTAGAGATCTTCAGGCTGGGGTACCCTCCGGCTTCTTAACTGAAGCTTAATTATGGGACTAGATTCTAGTCTGGCTGGTGACGTCCCTCACATCCCAGTGAGAGCGCAACCGGGGGTTCGAACTCGGGACCTCCTTCTCGGCCGGGAGTTTGGTGGTTTGACCATCCTAGGTGAGCCCCCTTCCCACATGAGTGTTTAATGTAGTGCTAACAATACATTTTAGTGATTTGAGCAACTTGGCTATATGTTATGACAAATCTAATTCCAAATTAGCCTATATAATACTGCTACAACGGGTCATTGGCTTTGGAAAATTTAGAAACTTTTTTTCATTTTCAAATCACACTCAACTTTAGTAAAAAACTAACAGAGATGATATACATATATTTTGTTAACAACAACAATACAAACATCCATACAAATATTAAATTCCCAAAATTGTTTGTTCGGGAAATTAGTGCCCTAACCGACTCTGACTTCTTCTCTTCGGATGTATAACATGAAACTTGTGTGGTACCAATTCTTATTCTTATATTAACTTTATATCTATATATACTACTACAATAAGACCTTCACATTAACATCAACATTGCTGATGTCAGTGTAAAGTTTTTATTGTAGTACCGTGTGAGTATTTCAACAATTCACACTGACATCACAGTTGCCGCACATCCAAAGCTAAATGACCCGTCATAGCAATAACATATAACGACATACTTTTGGTATTAGATTTTTCAAAATATATAGCATTTGACACTAATTACACAAGTCACTGAAATAAATTAGAGTCCAAGTACGAATTTTTATTTATAGAGGGGCAAAAACAGTAGAAAAAAAAAGGTGACGCGGCTGGTGAGAGCTGTTAGAGCCACTGTGATACATTGTGCCAACGCTTGTGATAACTAAAATTTTTAAGATACTTTATTTTAAAATAATTTTGAAAAAAGGTTAAAATAAAAAAATCCCCAAACGTGGCTGGGCGGCTGGGCCACGTATAGCTTAACTGGACATTTGAAAACGATATGATATGAATACTGAATTTCTACATGTGAGGGAGCTGAAATGAGAGAGGACGACAAAAATTGCGTAGCAATAAATCTAAGACTAACTCCAACAGAGGACCCAAACCCCAAAGTGCGTAGTGCCCAGTACATATGCCTATCAAAATCGTCGCCCAACAGCTAACCCGTGACGCCACATGCATTTTGTGCGACGGGCTCGACGAGACGCAGATAAGCCTATCCTATCTCCTCAGACCCATTCGCTGTTCGCCCACACCGGCTGCCCCCACCACCAGCCCGACGATCCGCCGGGTCGGAAGGGCGCCGCCACCTGAAATCGCAGCCGCCGCCTCGCCGGCAAGGGACACGCCCCGGGCGGAACTTGGCGGAGACGGAGCCGACATCGAAGACGAGCTTTTTGGCGCGGTGCAGCGCCGCCCCAACCTCCGCGCGGTGCAGCTCGCCCCAAGCTCCGGGTGTAGTCCTCCCGCTGGCGCGGGCTAGTGCAGGTCGGGCTTTGCTGGGCGCGGCACGGCCCCTCCCCATCTCCCGGCCGCTGCGGCTTCAGCCCCGGCGGTGAGCCATGGCAGACGCATAGCGCGCGCGGCGGACGCGGGCGGGCGGGCGACGCCAGGGCGAGGCGGGCGCGGGCCGAGGAGAACGGGAGGCGGAGGACGAGGTGCGGCGCGCCCCGCCGTAGGAACGGAGACCGAGGACGAGGAGGCGGAGGAGGGGCACGGCGGTGTCATGCGGCCGGAGGAGGCGGAGATGGTGATTTGCCTTCCGGGTATTGCGCACACCGTTGGAGACCGTCGCTTTTACCTCACGCAGACATTCACTGTGCCACCACCCAAACCACCCCTATGCCTCTCGTGTTTGCCGTCGTCTGTTGGAGACAGCCTAAGCAGAGTAGTATGGGTCGGACATTCAGATAGGATAGTGGGTTCAGTCGCCACGGGCGGCGCGACAAGACAAAGACAATCGTTTTTGTCTCAAACAAAGGGCTGCAGACGACACCACGCACGGCGGCATGCATGATGCACAAGAAAAAAGCCGGCGCCAAGCGACGAATTTAAGGCTCACATATCTTGTCGCCCACACTCCACACACGGGTTACATAGATGCACATGCACGCACACGCCGCAAATTCGCCGCCCGGAGGCTACCCGCATCGAGAGACCGTGACCGCGTGGTTCTTGTTTTTTTTACCGTAAAACAAGGCATCTATTAAACTTAACAATACGGTTGTAATAACCATTACATTGTTAATGGCTACATGCCGAGCGCTCAAGGAATGGGCACCCATGATCATCACTAGGATTAACACATAATCCATTGTAGTCTATGTGATTATCCTGAGCAGAAGCTAAACTCCTCCTGGCTAGCGAATCTGCCATCTGATTGCATTCCCTACGGACCCCGTGCGCCTTTTGAGAGGTGAGCCCGCAAGGATAGAGGAAACAATCTCGTGTAGGGTTTGATCCTCCAATCCGGGGTTGGCTTTGTCATTGCCATTGATGAAGTTGATTAGTTGCCGGGTTGTCCGCCAAGAGGGTAGCGTTGCCCAAGTTGCACTTGTGGATGAGGGAGGCCGCTAAAGCCAGGCCAGCTGACTCCGCCATTAGGACCGAGGTAGCTTGGTTCATCACAGCCTGGATGAATAAGTTGGTAGGCGGCGTGGAGGTTGTGTTAACTAAGAAGATGCCTGTGCCCGCCCTTCTTTGAGTGGCTCCTAGTAGGTCCGGCGTGATGGAGGCGTCGTAGCACCCGTAGCCCCGCAAGGAAGATGGGAGTTGTAGGAGGTACCGCCGTGGCCATTGTTGAAGGCCACCGTCCGCCGAGATCGGTGTGGATGTTGG
This sequence comes from Hyparrhenia diplandra, assembly GCA_015847255.1. Classification (NCBI taxonomy): domain Eukaryota; kingdom Viridiplantae; phylum Streptophyta; class Magnoliopsida; order Poales; family Poaceae; genus Hyparrhenia; species Hyparrhenia diplandra. Next base: position 103,579 of record JADLZK010002089.1, read on the forward strand.
TTGATCGCCGTGTCCTCGACCTCCGTTTCTTGATGACCGCGGTAATTAGAGATTGTACCTTGGTGCCATTGTGCAGTTAAGGAAATAGGTCGTTGCATCGTTGTTGATGGGAGTGCCTCTTCTGGCTACGATGGGAAGCAACCGGATCCCCTTGACCTCCGCGTAAAAGAGACGTAGTACCCGGTTGGGTGGACACCGCGATTGGGGCCTCGTTGATTGGCAAGGCAGAGCATTGGCAAAGTGGTACCACTGCTCGTCTATTGCTTGCGTGTGTGGTTCTCCATGTGTGCCTGCGATGCTTTCGTATTTTGCACCGGACTCCAAGATTTCCCATTGAACCTAAGATCATTTCGAAGCTTTTAAATATACCACATTGTGAACAAAGCGGAACAAAGAGTGTGATCGAGAGGGATTAGGAGATAGCAACATGGGTAGAGAAATCTGAATGCCATCCTCTAGAGCGCTTATGTTATGAGTGGGAAGTGGAGGGGTAGAGTTAGCCCATACCCGTGTTGGCAAATCACAAAGGAAGAAGAGGTGATTATCATCCTCAATAGCACCACACTGTACAAGTGTTTATCAATGTGGGCGTAATATCTTCCCCGCCCTTTCCCCCCATAGCAATGGCTCTTCTAACAATCCTCCAAGCAAATGTTTTGAGAAGAGGAGGGATAGTCTTACTCTTCCGCACTCTTTGTAGAATAGTATTAGCATCGTGCGAAATGCTTCTGGATCCCTGAGCAGGAAGGCTGTGGTCTTGTTGAGAGTGGAGGTGAGAGTAAACAGACTTAGTAGTGCAAACCCCATTAGTAGCTGGTATCCATCTAAGAACATCATGGTGATCAGAGTCAACAACTTGGATTGACTGAATGGTTTGGGCAGCATCAGGGGAGAAGATGGACTGTAACAGCTGGTGGTTCCAGGAATGGGTTTGAGGGAGCCAAAGGTCGTAAAAAAAGTTGGTGGGGAGAGGGGGTTGGCAAACAGGGAGAGTGAGGTGGTCATGGATATCATTCCAGATTGGGCACCATGGTGTAGACCAAATGGAGGAGTTACCTGCGTGGATTTGGTAGGTGACAATGTCGTTTAGGTGTTGACGGACCTGCAGAATTGAAGACCAATATATAGATTTTGGAGCGGTAGTAGGTGCAGTCCAGAAGGATGCGTTCAGAAAATATTTAGCTTTGAGAATTGAAGACAGGAAAGGATTTTTTAGAGTGGCAACATTCCAAGCAGAGTGGACAATAAGACTCTTGTTGATTGTTTCCATATCCCTGATTCCCAGACTACCATCCTCCTTTGATCTGGTGATGTCTTCCCAAGATCTGTAATGGATGGGGCTTGTTTCCTGTTCTTCCTGCGCGCCTTCCCACCAAAATCTCTTGAGAATAGTGTTAATTTTTTTAAATAAAAGCTTTGGAGAAAAGAACTGTGGACATGTAGTAGATAGGAATGGAGGATAGGATAGATTTTATGTATTGCAGCCTACCAGCATGGTTGAGCTTGTTAGCTATTGACGTTTCTTAACGTCGCAGTAAGAATCCGCAAGCGCATGTAATTGTCATTGTAGCTTTCACCCGGAAATATTCATGGTATCGTATTTTCCACGTGGAACGGAGGTACTCTCTCCTAGCTAGTTCGCCCAAGGACACACAAGGCCAAAGATGGGGAGGATTATCGAGAAGGATCCCTACACCTTTAGGGTCTATGGTTAGCCAGTCTCAAGAGCTACTTGTTCACTTCGGGCACCGGCTCACGCCCAAAGGACAGTGTCCGGCAATTGCACTGTGCCACACCCGAACGTGGGGGGATTACAAAGGACGGACAAGGCTGTCACGACCCAGCCGCCTACCCCCTCATCCGTGGGATGCGCCACAAAAGATAGGCAACCACTAGTCCAAACACCACGTTTGCACTGAAGATTGCTACTCTAGTGTGAATTCAAGGCTTACCCGCCCCCTGTCCTTCTACTAGAGCACCGCCAAAGACCGACTATCAATCCCGCAAACAAGTAGATAAATCTTGGATAAACAAAAGACAATAAAGATTATCAAAACCGTGGAAACTTACTTAGCCAAGATCCCGTGAAGGAGCTAAGCCCGAATCCACCGAGGTACAAGTCCGGGAGATACCGACAAGTCCGGCACTTCCCCACTCCCGCCCCTCACATCTCTCCTTCGCCGATCACTCTACTACCACTAGCTAGGGCTTAAGCCCATAGGAATGTTGCTCAAGAGTAGAGGGAGAGTCCTCTTAGAGGAGAAGGAGAGACTCTTCCTTGGAATTGGTGTGTTGTGAGAGGGGGAGAGGCCACCTACTTATAGCTTGGAGAGAGGGGGTCTTTGGAAATGTGCCACCTCCCCCCATAATGGCCAAGCTGACCAGAATAGGCGGTATCTAGGTTCATTGCACTCGGTCCACCCCACCACCGACGTTCTTCGGGCGTAATTGAACCGCCGCCAAAGCTCGGGCCCAAGAAGCGAGAAGGATGGTGCGGCCGCAGACCCTAAGGTGCGGTCGCACCTGTCGAACCGAACCGCCCAAACTTGGCGTGGCGCCCCTCTTTCGTCGTGTTGGGCTTGGTGTCGGTGTTGGATGTCCGAAGTTCGGGCCCAACCGAGGTAAGTTAGCTTGGCTTGCCATTTGGCTCCTTTGGGCCTTTTTCTATCTATTGTTTTTATTCTTCTTTTCTTTGTATTTTGGCCCAAAGTGCACATATCCTTGAGTTGTACCTCGCAAAGCCAAATATACACCAAAACTATGGAATTTGTTAGTTTATGAATCCTATCTCTAGGTTGTTTTTGTGTATGTTGACGGTATAAAAATATGTAGTTAACGAATCGTCAACAAACCGCCCACACTTAGTCCTTTGCTCGCCCCTCGAGTAAAGGCCGAGGACTAAGATGGGTCATCTCCTTGATATGTAACCCGCATACAAGTTATTCCATGCTTCACCGCACTTGTGAACTTTTGATGTGTCCACCACATTAATCTTGGGTACTTGAATTATGGAACAACATAGATTCAAATCCCCTTGCTTCATTAAGTGCGTGACCTTGGGTTTTCATTTGATTTTGAAAATGTAAATATAGCCTTGCTCCTCAAATGATTCACTCGAATCACTCAATTTGTATGTGGTTTGTTCCTCACCAAAGGCTTAGATTTGCCTTTCTTTTTCTCTACCAACTATATAAGGCTTTTTGTGGGGTTTTGGGTAGGTAAAAAAGAACGGCATACTTGTATCATGTCATGTTGCCTTAGTCAAAAATCGGACCACATAGAGAGACTAGTCGTGAGGCCTAGATCAAGATGTGCAAAGTGTGTGGAACATTTTTTGTGTACTCCGTATCATGACTCTCTCTTTTTGGTGGAATTTATTTGAAGGAGGTATGGGCTACCTTATTCTTTTTCTTTTCTTTCTCTCTCTTTTTTTTGGACGAGTATCGACTTCCTCGCTCTCTTTTCCCCTTTTTTTTTTTTCTCAAGGACTCATGTCCATCTTTTCTTTCGTCATTTTTTTTTTCAAACATAGCCCATACTTCTCCTTTGGTAACTGGGATTTTGGTGAGAGGTCATGATACAAATAAATGGAGTATATTTTTGGTGGATGGAAGGGTGCATGTTGTGCGCAACTCGGTGTAAGAGTCGGCATTTTATTTGTGGGTGTACGTGAATCTTGATCTTGGGCATATGAAAAGAATCTCAACATAGGTCACAAACAATTTGACATAGGCTCACCATGAAAACAAGTAGCATATGACTATGGTTTATTTTCTTCATGAATGATCATCATCATGTCATATGGCTCGTGGGAAATACATATCATTGAGGAGCATGCTAATTGAATTTTAAATTTTTGAAAACAAATCCCAAGTTCATATAAAAGAGCAAGGTTCATGTCATCCAGCTATATCACATTTTCCAATTACTTAGATAACATGGGGTCCCCATGATAAGTGGTTCACAAGCTATAGGAATATTCGCGAGGAATAAAGAGTATGCAAATTTTTATCAAAGGATAGCGTGGAGATGGTGCATCCAAAGAGTTTTGTCTTTTTAATATGTTCAAATTTAAACTTCAAAACTTTTTGGGAGATGTGAGAGCGAGAGTTGCACAAACCACCGTTTGAAGAGGAAGGAGTTCATGGTAGTCGTTCGTCTCGCCCTTCTCCATCGTGAATTGCTCGATGATTGTGCATTGTGTTGGGGAGATCTTAGAAGTTTGTTCATTGTATTTGGGAGATCTCCCCACACTTGATCTTGTACCTGGTTTTATTCAAAAACAAGAAAAACAAAACAAAAGAAGAAAAAAAATACATGGCTCTATTGGCATGAACATCGTAGAGCCTTTATTATGATGATTATTTATTTTATTTATTTTTATTTTATTTGTTCACCACAACATCACTCAAGCAAGGCTCATATAAAGAAGCAGTGTGAACATAGCCTTGATCTATCTCCAAAATAAAATACTCCCATAGATCATGACAACAAAGTTTCACGCTCATTAATCAAGATCCAACACCATGTCGAATTTTGATTAAAGGAGATCTTTTAACCTAAGCACCATGCTCAATTTAAAAAGACCTATGAATGTTACCTAGGAGAAAACATCCAAATGAGAGCATGTGTCATAAACGAAGAAGCATGAATTTATATTTTCGTGGAGACAAATATGAGTAATGGGAGCTGGTGAATTTTATTTCCCTCTGCGTTACTCTGGATATACTTACCGGCAAAGATTTATGGATGAAACATTGAAGTTGTTGCTCGCGGTTTTGCATGATATCCCTGCCTGTGTACTCAAGGCTAGGCCACACACACATGTGTATGGGCCATGGGTCTTGATGGTAGCGCAAAGGATGAGAGACAAACCCTTCTTGCTTGTTGAAGCAATGATGGTTGGAGTCAGGCAAGCACTTTGGTATGTATCTTGACCATGGGCCAACCTGCTCCCTCTCTCATTATTATTATTATTATTTCTATATTTTTTTTTCTTTTCAACAACACTCTTTTTTTTTTTTTTTTTTCACATCTATATTCTCTCTATCTTCTTTTTATAACATTTTTCTTTCTATATTTTTTTTTTCTTTTTTTTTCAACCCCTTCTCTCTCTTTTTTTTTTTTTTTTTTTCAACAAGGTAGGGCTGCCATCATCTTTTATTTGCCATCATTTTTTTGAATGCCCCCTTGGTGGATGGAACTTGAGATTGTCACCATCTTTTCCCCACACTTAGACTTTTTGTGCAAAGTCAAGTGTGCAAGGTCCCGGTCTCCTTGTGAGTGTGTTCCATCACCCATGAGCATCAAAGTTTTTTTTTTTTGTTGATGTCGCCCTCATGTTTTCAAGCATCGCGTGCCTCTTTTTGATCTTCTTAATCGATCTTCACTGAAATGGTTAGCGACAAGAATACCCGAAGGTGCATACTAGCCCCGATAACATGTTCTTGCTTTTATTAATAAGAGAGAGAAAGGCTTTTTTTTTTTTTTGACAAGAGAGTTTTTTTTTTTTTTTTTTGATGTTCGGGGTATCTCCCGGCAGTTGCTTTCTTTATGGTCGTAAAGCTTGACCATGGGACTTTATCTTGCAGCTATCAAAAGTGGTGAAGTTCCCGACTTCTCCACTAAGAATTTAGCGTTACGCTCAAGTCGCAAGATTAGCGCCATCGTGCTACTACGAGACATGCAACCATTCTCTTGAAAAGTTTTTTATAATGAGAACTAAGAGGTGGTTGTGATCTTAGTAGAAGCACTCGGCTAGAAGCAAAACAAACTCTAGAGAACCCAATGGTGAGCATGAAACATGAGATGTTTCGAATGAAAAAAATCTTAAAATGCTCAATAGCGTGTTCTTGCTTGGTCTCAAGAGTTGTTGCTTCGTGCATGTCCATGGCACAAGAGTGAAGGATGAACGTTGAATCTCGACCATTGTCAAGAACAAGATTTTGTTGGGAAGAGGGACATGACTTGTGTTCGAGTGAGGGCGAGAGGTAGTTCGTTTCACTAAGATGCAAAAGCAACTTGGGTGAAGCTTAAAGGAATTATGAACTTCGCCTCGTCGAACATGTTTTGTTGGGAAGATGCTTCGCTTTTTGGGATTTCTAGGTGAAGAGCGGAAGCAATCTTTCCCACTTTCATCATGGCTCCCCTCTATAGGTTTTTCATGAAAAAACTTTTTTGAGAGGGTAGCCTATGAGAGGATCGGAAGTCAAGGATGAGGTAGATATGAAAGTCTAAGCGCACCTCAGCTTTTGAGGTTTTGTCATCATCCTTGAATTCAATCGCGAACTCCAAAGGACAAAACATTCCTTCCTTCGGTATTCGTGATTCGGGAAAGGGCTTCAACAGTCAATTCTAATGATGGTATGGGGAATGGTTCGACTGATCATGAGGGCTGTTGACACCTGTTATAGCATAATATTATTAGTCAACTAAACATGAAATAAGGGCATAAAATGAATAATCACATAAACTAGGGGCTTGACTAACATAGTTCCACGAGCTTTGGTGATTTATATCTTTACAGGGACTTAACAGATAAAAGCAGTTAAGAGCAGTGAAAAGCCCGAAGAGTTTGCATCCCATACGATGAGAAGACTTGACCGTGAAGCAACTCAACCCAAAACCCGAACTAAAACATTCTAGAAGACACCAGAAGGCAAGCCTCGAAGCGAAGCCCATCGTAGCCAGTCCCGGCAGCTGCCAGAATAGCCCGGCAGGGCGTCGCCAGTCCCGAGCCCAAATCCAGCAGTCCGCCGAGGTCGGTTATAAACCGACATTGAGGTTGTATCTACGCCGTTGCTCAAGGTCGGTTTGATCCAAGGGCCATTGTTCATCGCCAAGGGCTATATAAACAGACCCCCTTACCCCAGGGTAAAACCCTAATTCATTCTATTCATTATCTCTTGACCTGTTGGTCATTTAGGTGTCCCAATGTGAGGACAACCTCTCCACTAGAGAATTAGGGCTAGACTCTTCAATGTAATAGATTAGCAACTAGAGAGTTAGGGAGAGTGGAGTGTTGGTATGCCTTATAGCATAATATTACTAGCCAACTAAACATGAAATAAGGGCTTAGAATGAACATCAACATAAGTCTAGGGGTCTAACTAACATATTTCCATGAGTTTTGGTATTCCATGACTTTGCAGGGACTGAACAGATAAAAGCAGATAAGAACGGTGAGAAACCTAAGAGTTTGCATCTCATACGATGACAAGACTTGACCGTGAGGTAACTCAACCCAAAAAGTGGACTAAAACATTCTAGAAGACACCAGAAGACACCGGGAGGAAGGAGATATGGTTAGGCTCCAGGGGCCCCGGCGATCGCCAGCCCATTATCGGGCGACCGCCGTGTGGGTCCCACATGTCACCCTCTCCTTTCTATGGCTGTTTACTACCGACATTGAGGTTGCATCTATACCGTTGTTCAAGGTCGGTTTGATCCAAGGGTCCTCGCTCATCGCCGATGGCTATATAAGAAGACCACCGACCCCGTGGCTAAACCTTAATTCATTCCGAATTCATACCAGTCGCTTCGATTCATTCTCATCCAAGTCCAACCAAGCCTAGATCTTAAGCCCTAGTTCATCATATTAGAAGTAGTTAGCTACCTAGTTAGCTCTAGAGGAAGTCAAGCTTGCCTTTGGTTCCCGATAGTCAAGAAGTAAAGGGAGCAGAGTTTCTCGTGACTCTCTCTTGTATCCAATCTGTAAGTATATTTGTTGGAATACAATTGCTATAACTTTATTCTATTTAATGATTATATTCTTAGTGATATGTATCCATGCTTGCTATAATTATTTGTCTAGATTAGTGAGTTTGTCTTATATTTTATGCATGGAGTCGTATAGCATCCACTTAGATGATCACTTAGTGGGTGGTAAGCAATGTGTAAACGTGGTGTTTATACAACGTTTACTGCGATCGCACCCTACATTCCGGACGTGTGGTAGATCGCGGGAGTGATCTTGTTGAGTCCTTTGAGTCCACCCTCCGAATGATAGGCCAAGTTGAGCCATAATTACGTGATGATTTCGTCCTGATTGTCACCGGTAATGCTTACCATGTGTAGATGTATTGCAACCTTGCCATGATAGCTAGATGTAATTGCACTAATTGTAGTATTCATTGACATATGATTATGAGTAACTTAGGAATATTCTTTCTATTCTTTCTATACCATGTTAATAGCTCATATGATACTAGTGGCATACCATAATCTTTTAGACTTGGGTAGTTATCATTTATTATTCATTTATCTTTATTATGTGACTTACCCCTTCAATTATGAGTATTGTTAGATGCATATGGTTACTCCGCATTATACAACCGCAAGTGAATCTCAAGTAAATCTCAAGTTAACTTTAATCATTAGACATCCCTATCTCTTACTTTCCATAGACTACCCCTTCCCCGTGGTAAAATATAAATACGATACCCGGATAGACTCCCAAGTGAAGTGCTACAATGGTATTTCTATCCGCGGCGCTGCGTATATCATGTTCATCTTTTATCAAGGCATATCAAGAATACCATACCCGCATTTCTTAGAGCGCTATTGCTAGGGTGACAGACTAGTATGTAGGTAATGCCTAGAAATGAGTGGTATACCTTGAGTACATATCCTTAGTGAGATTAACTCCACTATGGATAATGATACCGAGATTACACCCCACAACTAACACCGCCTTAACTCCGCCTTTGTTGGATCGTGTGAGATTAACTCCACATCCAAGTCGATAAGTTATGATAGATACCATATACATTTTTTTTCTTCCTATCTTCTAGCTACCTCTTTTAGATGAAAATCCGAGGCTAGGCATTCCATCGCACATGGGATCTGATTCACTTTTTCTTTGGACCAAAAATCGATCCACGAATCATAAAAGCGTAGTCTATGTATATGCAAAAAGTGGGGAAATTAGAACCCATGCCTCCCGGTGAAGCACACGTGCGTAGGGGGAAGAGTTGGGAGAGAAAGGAGGCGATGACTCACCATGTTGTAGACTTACTTGCCGCGGATAGGCGCGGCCTGCCTCGTCTGATCGAGGCACTGTTGACACTCAATTAATGCATGTTTTTACTACCACCAAAGTGAACCACTAATACAATATTACATGTGAAAACATAACCAAACATTATTTATCTAGCGTGTTC
>JADLZK010002091.1:0-12007 GCA_015847255.1 Hyparrhenia diplandra
CTTGTGCTGGGGGCCATTTAGTAAGATTGTACCATCTAGCGAGGCTTGGTCATCTTTTCACGGCTATGCACAGCTATAGTTCGGTTACCTCACCCGGACTTACTGATTGTATAAAAAGCCGATCACTAACATTTTGAGCTACGAGGCTAGCGATAACTAGCGTAGGAAAGATACCCTATCGGTTCCACACGCGATGTCGGGGAGGCCAGGAGGTTGGATCCTCCTCCCATGAGCCCTACTTCGCGCCCACGACCCACGACCTACACCGATGTTCGAGGCGTGGCGTGGCCTCATTCTATATAGGGACCCGGGGGGTAATGCACGAGTATGATCCTAGGTGGGGAGCGCGCCTCGAACTACCGGTACCACGCAGTGGCTGAAGGGGAATCGTGGCGGCATGGAGGGCCAGCGAGATTTGACTTTGGCGGCGGCTCAGGCGATATGCCTCCGCCCGATCCAGCACGGGCGGCCACCACAAGGGGTGGAGGCTCTCGGTATCGGCTTCTGACACCTCGGCGTCGTCACTAGGAACAGTGAGGCACGCGCTCAATACCCGTATGCAAAACAGCGGGCGATGGCGGCGAGGGTGGGGGCGTGACGAGTCGGCGAGATGGACCCAATTGGAGTCAACATGGCTACTCACTAGCGCCCTGCAGCGAGGGAAGCGTGCAGGGAGCCACCAGAGGCCGATCCCAATCGATAGGCCTCAGGATAGCTTGGGGGAGGAACCGCTGAGGTAACATTGCATTGCATATTTACTTTCATCAAATTTTATTCTCGAGCATGTTTTAAATTTCAGCAATCTTGCATTCAAAATCCAAAAATAGAATAAGTAGCTCTTCTATGTGCCTTAATGCTTATATATATGAGCTATGAAAATGTTTAGTCTTAGTCCCTTGTTAAAAATGATGAATAGTTGCTCGTCTTATGTTTTCACTAGTGCCTAGTTTATAATTCGAATTTCTCTAAAGTTTGGGTTTTAGTGGCTAAGTCTAAAAACTTATCACGAAAAACTGATTCATGTGGGTTGCATATTCTCTATCTAGTCTATGTTGTTGCCAAGTATGATATGGTACAAAATAGATTTGCTATGATTTCGTCCAAAAAGAAACTTGACATGCAGGGAATCTACTCACTAGTAGAGAAGCTCACATCGATGACAAAATGCTTTTACGTCACTGGAAGATGCCAAATTCATCATTGAAAAACCTTCGATGGCCGAATTAGTGAGCCAATTTGAAATCATCATAGAGCGAGCGTCACATTTGATGCACCATGTCGAATCATGAAATTTTTCGCTCATAGAAAGTGTTTTTTTCTCATGACAAACAAACATTCGTCATGGAGCGGCTCATCTTCTATGACTAAAAATAAAACGTCACTAATTTTTGTCACGAGAAGTGAGCGCAACATAGGCGCCACCTATAAAGTCCCACCCGGGACCACTTACATCTAGCACTTTCGGGCCCAATTACATCTAGCAACTCTCTAATAAACAAGATTGTCCTCAAACACCAACACAAGTACACACTTTGTTTCTCACTCATGTGCATCCGGGAAGAACTTCCCATGTCGGTCACCCATCCCCAAATTTCTATAGGCCAAGCCAGCTTAACTTTAGAGTTCTTTAGAATGGGGCTTCTCGGAAAGAAGTTGGAACTTCTTGTAATGAGTATTCTATCGATCTTATTAAGCCATAAGCGGGATATCACATGCTCTCCCCTTAGGAGACCTCGGTGGGACCACGGTGGGGGGCCCACGTGGTAGCCCGCCAATTTTTGTTCTATGGGACCAAGGTCGGCGTGTGTTAGGCAGTCGTGAGGTCCACTACGGCGTGGGTCCAAGGTAGTGGGGCCCACATGTGGTCTCCACTTATGCGATTAGGTGAGATGCGTGGTGGTAGGGCCCGGGGATTGGCGTGGAAGGCACGTGGTGCGTAGGACTATGCCGAAGTATGGTGGCCCACCAGATTCTATCCAGGAGAACCAAGCTAGTGGGGCCCATAATGGCGTGAGTGCCATGTGGCGATGGGGACCACTACATCATTCCGGACCATGGTGGTGGGGTCCATGTCACCCACGTGGACTTCGCGATGCCACATTGTTATGTGCGTTTCCTATCACAGTGGGACGGTGGTGGTGGGGCTCGGTTGGCGTGGAGCGCCACGTGGGAGGCGGGACGATGCGGTGTGGGACCACTATGAGTGGGGTCCTCGCCCGATCTTTGGTGGGGCCGTTGAGGTGGGGCCACGTTGGTCGGAATCTGGCGTGGCTTACAGCGTGGGACCGGCTGTGGTGGGTCCACATCGCCACGTCGATAGTAGTGGGACCATGGTACCAACATGTGGGACCTAGGGTCGGACCCACACATGTGGGACCCATATTGGTGTTGAAGCATGGATACTTATTGTTTTGTGACGATGAGTATGTTGTTTTGTGATGAAAGCTATATTCATCATTGGTTCCCAGACGATGGCAGGAATGAATATCTGTGACGAATAGATTTGTTGTTTTGTGTTCTCATTTGCTTTCATCATTATTTTTAGCAGCTTAACACCGTCACTCATTATCTGTGACAAAGTTACAAAATTCGTCACTGAACTACAGTTACATGACGAAATTTCAAATTGTCACAAAAGGAAATCATCATAGAACATCATATTTCTACTAGTGACTCACGGAAAGAGAAATGATAATGGGCTATGCTAAAAAAAAAGAAAAAATGAGATGAAAAATGGACACGTGTCAGGGGAAGTGAGCCCATCTCTAAAAAAGAAGAGAGGAAATAAGACAAAAGTCTAGGGCGAAGAGCCCACCTCTCCAAAATATATATAGCAATAAAGCCCATACTTTCTCGAAAAAAAATATAATCTAAATAAATAAATCCAGGATAAAATTTGATCAAAGGAAGAATGAAAAGTATTTCTATTATAACCGTTCTGTCGGCAGCCGAGACTTGAGAAAAGCTAAAAGCCCCACTCGATGAAATGTAATAAGGGTGAAAAGATGTGCCATTTTATTCAAACTCTAGTAGAAAATCTTGCGGTACTAACCACGGCACTTGTGAATGTAATCAACATAGTAGCAACTCTGATCAACAACCAAGTATTAATTATCACTTTTTTGCTCAGGGACGCGCAAAGGGGCAGCTTGGGAGTTGTTGACGGTAACCAACTACATATTTTCCGTCAACTTACTACCATAAAGAGAGTAAAACTATACCTTTTTTACTCATATACATTTATCACTAATAAAATTCCACTTGTAGTGTCTAGTATTTTATTTTGCGGGTTTATAATAAGCAAGTGGAAGCGTGAAATGCGCCATCGAAGTGCATTCTTGCAAAACACAAGCCGAGTAAATCGACCCAAAACATCACAATTGGGCGAGCAAGCCCGGCCCACAACTTTCAAGATGAAGGGGCCAGCAAGAGACTTTAGGCCAACCCGAGAGGCGAGGGTGCGCGCATAGTTGGTGCGGCCGCCTCCCTGAGGGCGGTTTCGGCCAGCCTCGGGAGGGGCGGTTCTTACTACACCCCGGGGGGTCACCAGGGCGTGGGATGGTGGTTTTGGTCGGTCGGAAGGTGTGCAGTCGGGTTTGGTGTAAATTAGCACTTAGGCCCCTCCTCCAAGTGTATAAGTAGTCCCCTCTCTTCCTCTCTCACACACACCACTTGGAGTCCGGCAACCCGACTATTCTTCTCTCTAGCACCTCTACCTCTCTCTCTTCTTCTACTTCTTCCTCTTCTTCTTAGTTCTTGGTTAGCACTTGGGTAGAAGAGCTACAAGGGCTTGTCTCCCAGAAAAAGTGCCTTGGTAATATATCTTCTCCAATGGAGCATTCTTCTGTTGCAAGTCTTATATTTATGTTCTTGCCTAACTTATGAACTAGAGTATAGTTTTGTTCATGATCTTGTGTTGGTATATGAACTAGCATATAGTTTTACATATCATAATCTTGACATGTTCATATCGGTTCATCATCGATCATCATATGCCCTAGCCAGTTAGGGTGGGATATCGGTTGTTGTTCCTTAGGGTTTGCTCTTATTCTAGTCCATTCGGCGAGGTGGGGATCTGGGGGAGAAGAGTAGTAACTCTAATATGTGAGGGCATGGTGCCCAGTATTGTACACTGCCAGTGTAGAGCTGCCCGGTTGAGGGTGGCGGCTTGAGCAAGCCTTGACCGATCCTTGAAATCCCCACGTTAAATAATCTTGTAGGGTTCGTAAATGCCTTGGTGGGAAAACAAACTTCTGGTGGGGTCTCCCTGGTATCTGGAACTTAACCATCGCTTAAATCATGTTTTGCATATGATCTAACTATTCATTTGTATGGCCATGACTAGATACATTAGAATTTACTCCATTGGGAATTTATTCATTTATTCTTTATCTATTTTTCTTTATCCTTTTCTGGTGGATTCTTGGGGTGTGTGTCACACTATCCATAAGCAGTTATTGCTTACCCTGTTATGAACAAAGATTGGTCTAAACAAAACTACGGTGTTCCTCTATTAGGATGCCATGCTAGCTTATTAAACATATACCTTCTTTGGGAAAATATAAGCAAATAACGATACCAGAGATACTTAAGGATTTGAAATGCTACAATGATAGATCGGAGTGCTGCGGAGGATGAAGTATCTAAGAAGATGAGATCTATCCCAGTTGGTTTGGTTGGATCCCAGACATGGTGGTTTCACTTGGGGATGTCGGCGACGCATTCTGGCGCCGTTCTTGGGGATGGGTTTTTATACCTATCTCTAGTGATTGCGCTAGAAATGTCAACAATCATGTTAGCATATGATCCTAACTATTCATTGTATATGACCATGACTAGAATACATTGATTACTCCATAGGACGTGTTTATTCTTTATCTATTTTCTTTATCCTTTTACGGTGGATTCAATGTGTGTGTCACACTATCTATAAACGTATTGCTTACCTGTTATGATCAAGTTGGTCTTTAGCGTGCACACATTTCATCATCGGGATGCCATGCTAGCTTCTTATACAAGCCTTCCTTTGGGAAAATATAAATACTTGATACACGAATACTTAGGGTGAAATGCTACAATGATAGATCCGTGCGCTTTGCGGGATGAAATATCAACTATGGCAAGATCATATCACCCGTTGATTGAAAGTGCGTTATCACCGACATGGAATTGGTTCCACTTAGTGATATCTCGGCGTTTTAGCGTCGCCATTAGAGATGGGTTCCTAAACTGTTTCTAGTGCCATTGGGATGGGTTCCTAAACACGACATTCTAGTGATTGCGCTAAGAAATGTAAACAAAGCATTCGGCGCCGTTCTTGGGGATAGATTTTTATATCTATTTTAATAACGGCGTTATGAAATGCCAACAAGCATTAAAGCGCCGTTGCGGGAGAGGCATTGTTAGAAATCACTAGGCTATGAATATGAAATGTGTATGCGTGGCTACCACTTGCTCAGGGCTAATCTTTATGTTTTTCTCATTTGTGGATGAAAACGAGGATAGTGTATGTCGGGGTTTCCAAGCTGGCAGAGCAAACTTCGCCGAGAATCAGGGCACTCCTAAGGAAGAGCGAGGTCTCAGTACCTCTTCTTCTTTAGCGGGAACCTCGGCTAGATTGAGACCCGATACCTGCACCAACGAGCCTGCGAAAGCTATGGCTCAAAAATTAAAGCTCAGCGATTTCTACATTCCGCTATACGCCAGCATACCCCACTAGGCGGTGGTCAATGTGGCGGACAAGAACTTCGAGCTGCGCCTTTGAGGCGATCACCATGGTGTAGGCGGTCCCTACGTGGGCTGCCCTGGCGAGGGCGCCAGCGCACATCTCCAACACTTCCTTGAGAGTGCGTCACGATTTATTATCAGGGCGTCGAACCCTCGTTATCGGGCTCGATGCGATCTTTCTCCTTGTGGGGAAGCGAAAGCTTGATGGTTCTACAAGGACAAGGGGAAGCGATCAATACGTGGGCAAAATGCTCCGCGGCGTTCACGGCTAAGTTACGCGCTTGGGCAAAAAGCAATGCCGAGGGGAAAGAATGCGCCAACTTCCGGCGAGAATTCAATGGAACCCATTCGGAAGCGTGGGAAAGGCGCAGAATACATTCAGAGCATGCCCACACCCGCGGAATGGAGAGTAGGCTGGTGCTCGAGAACTTCTACAATGGTCTCATGGCCATATCGAAGAGCACCTAGAGCGCCGCTGGCGGTGGCGCATTCTTGTAAGCTCACCATCGATGAGGCAACAGCCCTAATTGACAAGATGGTAGCAAACCAGCGGCTGGGAAGGGGCGAACCCCGAGCCAAAACACAAAAAGGCATGCATCCCGTGAAGGAGGCGGATATGCTGCGCAAAAATGGATCTTTTGCTAAAAAAGCTGGATGAGCGCAGCGCAGAGACTCAACCAATTAAGCGGCGCCCGAGTTTTCGCCACGAGACTCACACGTGGCGTGTAGAGGCACATGCGTGAAGTTAGCCCGCAGGGGATAGCTGCCACGAGACAGAGAGGAAGCAGCATTTATCAACAACAGCGGGTATGCGCCAACCTCCGGCAAAAATCTGGAACAGCAGATCCCGATCCACCATTCCAAGGTAACCAGGGGCTATAACTCCAACTATAGCTCGGTCAGCCTTCACTAAAAGGACCTAGTGTTGGGCCAAGCCAAGATCGCGAAAACCTCACCAAAAAGATGAGCCACCAAGATAAAATCCTAGAAGGAGTGAATAACAAAATTTGGAAGAGGTTGACATGGTACGTGAAGAATCAATTGAGCTTCAATAAGATGATGGAAGCGGCTAGCCGAGTTGTTGCCCAAGTACGATTAACGACTCGGGTAGGATCGGGGCAACACGAGATTTCCGCCGCGAGATCGATCAACAAGATATCGCGAGGCTCGATCAACCCACCAAGCTAGCAAAGATCCCAGGTGGACTCACGTTTATTGCCAAAAAGGAGACCACTAGGCGTCAGATCATCAGTATTGCCATTGGCCCCACATCTTAGCCGATACATTTTTGTGACTTAAGAGGCCCGAGTATTAATGTGATGTCCAAGGCCACTTTTCAGCGAATCCATGGTGGGACACTTGCTCCACGCAAGCTTTGTCCTCAAATGGCGGAATCAAACAACGAGGCGGCGAGGGAATTCGAAGACATCGCGATTAAAATCAAAGATGAGTACATCCCCTTGAACTTCGTGGTCCTTGACATGGGCCCAAAAGAATGTGTCTCTCCTCACGGGGAGACCATTTCTCTACTCTGACCAAAAAGCGACATCGATGCAGGGGAAGGGCTTCATCATCTTTCATGTTAGAGATAAAGGCGGTGAAGTGCCCATTTGTGGGTATAAGCAACAACACACCCGAGGTATCATCATCAAAACCCGAGTGTGGTGTGTTGGAGGGATCAGACTCGAAACCCCGAGCGAGAACTCTCAGACTGATGAGGGGAGAGTCGAGGCAGTGCGACTATAAACAACTGCCCTCTTAAAGAAAAATAGGGTATATATAAAAATATTTTATAAAATATTTTTATTATCAAAATAAACAAAAAAATATTTACTACACAAAAATCTACAAGTAAATATTTTTTTGAAAACTAAAATAAAAATCTTTATAAATAAAATAAAAATTTTTCTATGAAAAATTAAGAAAAAAATGTTTTCCTATATATATCTGAGAGAAATATTTTTCTAAATAAAATTTTTAGTATATATTAAAAAGTAAAAATTTTGAAAATTTTTGGAGAAAATCAAAAAGGGGAGAAAAGCGTCGAACTTTTGCACAAAAGCAAACAACTGACCCGCGAACTTTTAGCGTGACCCAGATTGAGACTACCGAGCAAAAACCAATGCCGGTAGCCTCGAGGCGGGTGCTGGCACGCACCCAAAGATGCGCCCAGCTGCTAGCGTGTGCACGCCCATCGCCATAGCGGCTCCCTATCCAGATTGTACTAGCAGCGGCCGGGTCGTTTGCTTTCGGCTATAAATAGCTTGAGACACTTGGGTGTGAAAGCACCCACCTTCCATTCTCACTCTTTCTCACTCTCACACTCTCTCCCACTTTGTTCTACACTCCATTTTCTCCACAAAAACATTGTCTTAGAGCAAGATCACGGGTGTGAAAGTTCATACTTTTACCTAACCCTTTCACACCCAAGGTCTCGCTCGTCGTTTTTCGCGATAGCCATGAAGAAAACCGGGGAATTCTTACGGCAAGTTGAGAGGCGATCATCAAAGGCGTAGCTTCGCGGCACACAAACGCGAGCTCCTTCAACCTCGGCGAGCAAGAAAAGCTCCCCCATGCAAGAAGATCTTTGCACCGGTCGGGGAGGAAGAAGCTCAAGCTCCCAGGCCCTCGGCCAGCGGAGCACTCCATACCTCGACATCGGGGGAATCACGGAGATGCAAGCATATCTCCTACTCCAAGGATGCGTGTGTTCCAACACACGCCGGGATCGACCACGATCTTCTCGAGCAAGCGGTATGGGCGATGAACTCCATACCATTTGGAAGCGTAGGGTGGCGAGGGATTATCCCCCTCTCGAGGAGGAAGGTTCTACGCCACCTAACAATCCGGTTTCTATGCACTTTGGTAGAGGACAAGCTAGAATTTAGTTCGCCTTTTTGAGTCGTTCTTATCATATCAAGTGGGCGGAACTAGCTAGTCACTTGGGCTTTAGTTACGAGATGTGTATTAGATTTGGATGCTTTGCTTTGCGGGTTTTACGTTCGACCCGAGTTTTTGGGAGGAGATTACAGGTGCTCCGCGAGACCGGTGTCTTCAAGCCTCGCCACTCACAAATCCATCACCCATCACTTAGATTTATTCATCATTTGGATGTCTTTGGCCTTTGTTTCCTAGGCACGGGGGTTAGATGGGTGAATGAGGAGCCCAGAACTCAAGCTTCTACTATCTTTTGATTTGTCCATAAGGTGAAGGTAGCCCGATTGGTAGAGATGTGCGAGGAACCTTTATCATGTTATTACTAAAGTTCTTATGTTCAGTCACCTGCACATCGATTATCACGGGCATTGGACAACGAGCATATTGAGTACATTCTACACCCGTGAGTGCTGAGTGCTACTACGGCTAGTATTAGGGCACCTAAGCGAAGACACTACCAGCGAGGAGAGCTTTGCGCATACTTTTTCTGGCTATACTGGCGTGATTGGTTACCTAACCCGGATCTACGAGTTGTATAAAAAGCCGATCTTTGACTTTGAGCTCGAGGCTGGCGATGGTAGTCGCGGGAGAGAGGCCACGGCAGATTCCACATGCGGTGTCGGGAGGGGCGAGAGGCTGGCTCCAAGCTCTCATGCGGCATACTTCATGCCACCACCACGCGGCTGCTTGCGAGCGTCCCGAGCGGGGAGGGTTCTATCCTTTGGGGACCCGGGGTTTTATGCCCGGGTATGATCCAAGGTGGGAACCTCCACCTATGGCGCTTTGCACCATCGGGTGGCTGAAGGAGATTGAGAAGCATGGGGCCAGCATGGTGGACCTTTCGGCCTTCGATGGCATGCCTCGAGAAGTCGGTAAGACCATCGTTATCACGGACTAGAGGCTATCATGTAATGCGATTCGCGACACCTCGATGTTAGCATAGGTAACATTGAGCATACACTTAACACTCATGTGCGAGAACACCTATCGGTGGCGGCAAAGCGGGAATACCGGAACGCAAGCGATGGGACCAGCTCGAGTAGCATGGCTACTCATAGCGCGCGAGGCATTACGGAGGCACCGAGGGTTTCGATCGGAATCGGTAGGCCTCCCGGATAGCTTGGGGAGGACCCGCGGGTATCATTGCATTGCATATTTACTTTTCGGCAAATTTTATTTTAGCATGTTTAAATTTCAGCAACCACGCATTCAAAAAAATCCAAAAATAGAATAAGTAGCTCTTCACATTGCTTTCATGTCTATACATATGAGCTATGAAAATGTTTAGTCTTGTTGTAATGATGAATAGTTGCTCTACGTCTTATGTTTTTACTTTTGTGCCTAGTTTATAGTCGAATTTCTCTAAAGTTTGGGTTTAGTGGCTGGTCTTAAAACTCATCACGAAAAAACGATTCTTGTGGGTTACATAAGCTCTATCTAGTCCCAGGGTTATTTGCCGTATGATATGGTACAAATAGATTTACTATGATTTCGTTCAAAGAGATGCCATTGTCAGGAATCTAATTTGAAAAAAAGAAATGATATGGGCTATGCTAAAAAAAAAAGAAAGTAAAAGAGATGAAAAATGGACACGTGTCAGGCGAGTAGAGCCCACATCTCAAAAAAAGAAAAGAGAGGAAATAAAAGACAAAAGTCTAGGGAAGAGTGTTATTTCTTACACGATCCCAATTAGGAAGGCGAAAGAAGTATAGTAAAATCTATCTAATCATGTTAGCTTGGATATGGGATTAACCTCATGATCCAACAAAGCGGAGTTAGGTGGTGTTAGTAGTGGGGACAAACTTAGCATCATTATCCATAGTGGAGTTAATCTCACCAGGATATGTACTCAAGGTATACCACTCATTTAGGCATTACCACATACACTAGTCCGTCACCTAGCAATAACCCTCAAAGAAATGCAGGCATGGTATTTGTTGATTGGCCTTGATAAAATAATGAACATGATATGCGCAAGTGCACGAGATAAATACCAATTGTAGCACTTCAGGGAGTAATCCAGGTATCGTATTTATATTTTACCATAGGGAAGGGAGTCTATGGAAAGTAGAGAGAAAAGGATATCTAATGATTTATATTGTGATTTATTTATGAGATCCACTTACAATATTGTAATTGAGTAGCCATATGCATCTACCATAACTCAACAGATAAGTCACAAGATAAAGATAATTATATAATGATAAATACCCAAGTCTAAGATCATAAGCCACTAGTGTCATAATGAGCCATTAACATGTTATAGAAAGAATAGAATGAATATTCCTAAGATACTCCCTAATCATATATGTCAAATGAATACTACAATTAGTGCAATACATCTAGCTATCATGGCAAGGTTGGATTACTTCTACACATGGCAAGCATTACCAATAACAACCAAGGGCGAAACTCTTGATCATTACCGTAAGAAACTCGACTAGTCCTACATTCGAGGAGGGTGGATTCCAAAGGACTCAAATGATCCTCCCGCGATCCATCAATAATGCCCGAGGGGTGCAATTGGATAGCGTTGTATAAACACCACGTTTACACATTGCTTATCACCCACATAGTGATCATCTATGGATGCTATACAATTCCATGCATAAAATATAAAGCAAATCTTACTAAACTAACATATAATCATAGCAAGCATAAATACATATCAATAAGAATATAATAATTTATAGATCAAAGAATTGTATTCTAAATATAGAGTACTTACGTATCGAATACAAGTGAGAGAAGTCCCAAGAACGATGATCCTTGCCACTTGTTGACTATCGCAGAACTCAAGATGAATCTTGATCTCTCAACTAGAACCAGCCAGATAGCTAACTACTTCTCTAGTATGAACTATAGGCTAGGCCCAGACCTGGCGGGACTGTGACGGGCATGAGTTGATGAATGAGTGCGATAATGATCTGTTATCAGCTGTGGCCACCGGCCTTCTTATATAGCACTTGGCTGATGAACGCCAACCTCTCGGATCAAACCGGACTCTTCGACAATGCGTAGATATTGGTTAACCCTCACAGCTCGTGCAGTACCGACCCTCGAAAGCGAGTAGGTTTTACGAGCAGCTGACCTCACCCGGCGGCCGCCTATGGCACCGGGGCGGCCGCTCGTGCGTGGAGTGCCACCTTGGCATCCGCCTATCCTCGTGTCCTCTCGTATCTTCTAGCACGTTTTAGTTTCACGCTTTCGTGTTGAGTTACTTCACGGTTAAGTCTTGTCTTCATATGTCTCGTCTCTCGAAACTCTTTCTCCAATCATTCTCTCGCAATTATCTATCAAGTCCTCGAAAGTCAGCGTGTATCACCAAAACTCGTGGAATTAT